>PVKA01011883.1:0-59453 GCA_004027165.1 Ctenomys sociabilis
TGAAGCATTTATACTGAAGTGGATGCCACTTGAACATATACTCATAAGTGAAATAAACCAGACACACATGTGTAAATATCGTATAGTCTCCCTAGTATAACAAGCAAAAAGCAGAAATACAAAAGGAAACATACAACAAGTAAAATCAATTGAGTCAGATAAGGCAAAGTGAATGGCATATGCTGCAGGATACTAATCAGCTTTTCTTCTGGATGGTTAACATCCTAAGATCACAAGTCAGAGTTGGAGAAATAGAAGAGCCACAAGGCCAGCCAACATTTTGTCCCTAGCCTTTCGAGGTCAGCAAAGACTCAGGACATAGGAGAACTTGTACTGCAACATCATGCAAAAGGCAACTTTAGCCTAAACTCCCTAATGAACACAGATGCAAAAATCCTCAGTAACATAATAGCAATCAGAATTCAGAAAATTATTATAAAGATTATACACTGTGATCAAGCGGGATTCATCCCAAGGGATGTAGGAATGGTCCAATATAGACAAATCGATAAATTTATATACCACACCAACAGAGCCAAAGGCAAAACTTCTATCTCGGTAAATGCAGAGAAAGCTTTTGACAAAGCTCAACACCTATTCATAATTTTAAAAAACTACAGGAAATAAGAACAGTCTTTACCTCAACCTGATTAAAACCATCTCTAACAAAAGACCAACAACCAACAGCATACTAAATGGGCAAAAACTGAAAGAGTTCACTCTAAAATCAGGAACAAGACAAAGAGATCCACTATCCCCACATCTATTTAATATTGTTTATACAATAACCAGAACAATTGGATGAGAGAAAGAAATAAGGATAGGAAATGAAAAAGTTAAATTATCATTATTTGTAGAAGACATACTTTACACAGAAGACCTCCAGAATATCACCAAAAGACTTCTTGATTTAATAACCAAATTCAATAAGTAGCATAGCTGTATACAAAATCAGCACACAGAAATCATTAGCATTCTTGCACTCAAGAACAAACTCACTGAGAAAGAAATTAGAGAAACCACACCCTTCACAATAGCAACAAAAAAATTAAAATACTTAGAAATCAAGCTAAAAATGGAAGTAAAACATCTATACCTTGAAAATTACAGTACTCTGAAAAAGGAGATAGAAGAGAATACCAGAAAGTGGAAAGACAACTCTTGCTCTTGGAAAGGAAGAACCAACAGAGTGAAAATGGTCATACTTTTAAAATTGTTGTATAGATTTAATGCAATCCCAATCAAAATACCATTAGCATACTTCAAGAAATTGAAGAAAATATTCCTAAAACTCATTTCAAGCCGGAAGAAACCTAGAATGGCAAAGGCAATTCTGGACAACAAAGGTAAGGCAAGAGCAATCACAGTCTCTGACTTGAATTTATGTTACAGAGCTACTGTAACAAAATAAGCATGGTACAGAAAAAAAGCAGACCTGAGGATCAGTAGAACAGATTAAAAATGCAGTACAACTACATTAAACCACCTTGTCCTTGACAAAGGGGTCAAACACATTCACTAGAAGAAAGAAAGCTTCTTTAATAAATGGTGCTGGAAAAATTGGCTCTCTACATGCCTAACACTAAAAGTAGACTGCAATCTATCACTGTACACTAAACTAAAGTCAAACTGTATCAAAGATCTAAATGTTAAAACAGACATACCAAGTCTACTAGAAGATAAATTACTTTTGAAATCTTGAAGAACTAGGTATAAGCAGAGACTTCATGAATAAAATTCATACTGCATACATAATTCTCCAAAGAATCAATAGCTGTTTTCTCACCTTAGTAAAAAGCTTTCCCAAATAAAAAGAAACACCCAACAGAGTGAAAAGACAACCTACTGGGTGGAAAAATTTAGCCAACTATCCATCAGACCAAGGACTTATATCTAGAATATATACAGAACTGAAAAATATCAGACTCCCAAAACTTAAAGACCCAATCCAAAAATGAGCAACTGAAATGAATGCACTTCTCAGATGAAGAAATACAGATAGCAAATAAGTGGGCCAAGGAGATAGTGAAGTAGAATAAGCACTTGCCTGGCAATCACAAGGTCCTGAGTTCAATCCCCAGTATCACAAACAAAACAAAAACAGATAGCAAATAAATATATGAAAAATGTTCAACATGATTGGTTATTTGCATTCAATAGATGCAAATTAAAACAACACTGAGATTCCATCTCACCCCAGAAAGAATGCCTATCAACCAAAAACCAATGCTGGAGAGTCTGTGAGGAAAAAGGAACCCTCCTCCATTGTTGGTGGGAGTGTGGACTGGTGTATCACTGTGGACATTCCTCAGAAATTAGAATTAGAGGTCCCATTCCACCCATCTATTACCCTCCTAGGTATTTTCCCAGAAGATTTAAAAACATACTGCAGCTATGTATGTGCACCCATGTTTAAACCAGCACAATTTGTAATAGGTAAATTTTGGAAACAACCCAAATGTCTATCAACTAATAAATGGATAAGAAATATGTAGAATTTTTATATAATGGAGTACTACTCAGTCATAAAGAAAGATAAATTTGAGACTTTTATAGGTAACTAGATGCAACTAGAGACCAAACAAGTGAAATAAGTCAGTGTTGCACGAGTAAACACCCTATTGTCTCCCTAGTGTAAGAATCTAAGAGTAAGTAAGAGCCAAATGTATAATAAATATTGGGAAATGACAAAATCTGCCAAAAAGTAAAGATAAACTGGGATAATGGAAAAGATAAAAGAAGGAAGAGCAAAGGAAATACATATATAAAAAAATTAAGAAAGCTATACTAGTGAGTTTTACTAGTTTGTTGAAAAGAAAGGTTTCTGTTTATATTGGTTGATCAATTTTTCATGCCTATGACTTGTAATCTAAGCAACTGTTTTCAAGACAAGCAATGTACTAACCATTGATTCTCTATCTTGGTTTGAAATTGTATAATGCTTTTATTGTTTTTTTCTCTTTAACATTATATATATATATCCAATGATTTAAGGAGAAGAAAAACACTTGCGGTAACACTGGACTTCAAATGGCACTGTAGAAAAGTAAAGCTTTAGTTCCTGAGCCCCCTGACTCCAGTGTTCTTCCCAGGCCTGAGGATCAGGTAAGAGAACACATCTGTTGGCCTCCAGGTGGGCATCACCTGAAACAGGGAAGAGGGTTCTGCAGAAAGCAGAAGGTAGGACTGTGCCTGAGAGGGTGACAGTGGACAGGGATGCAGGTATGCAGTCCGCAAGGTGTCCCTAGAACCCACTTCAGGATGACCGAATCTGGGAAGCAGCTGGATGTTTAACACCACATGGAGCTGGGGACGAGGAGACAGTCTGGCTTTGTGCTGTTACACAGAGGTGACTATTGCCTGTAGGCTACAGTTCATGGATGGAGTGTCTTTCTTTCTGCGTGAGGTGTGACCTTCCACCATTGAACACGCAGGTCCCGTTATGCTTGCCACTTACTGAAGCAGCTCTGACAGTCCTTCTTTGTGCCTTTCCCAGTGCTCTTGTGGCTGCCTTGAAGCTCTGAATCACTCCAAAATGTCTTCCTTTTGTGGTCATCTTGGCTTTGGTTAAGCGCTGCAAGTCGCACAGAGCCCGAACGCGGTAGATGGGGACACGGTAATGCTTCTCTGGGCCACAGCCCTTCTGCTGGGCGCTGCCCAGCAACAGCATTCCTCATATTCTAACTCCCACCACAGAGACACTCAGGAGAGAGGACTTCCAGGGCTGTCTCCAAAAGTGGCAAGGAGGATGGAGTGCAGGTTGGAAGAGAAGAGAGCCGATGGCAACGCGACTCTTTCTACGATAAATGCTTTATGATTTAAGCATTCACGGTACATTTTGATCATCCACTGTGCTTTGGCTGGCGGCATTTTGTGCTGTTTTAAGTATAATTAGAGAGATTTAGGTTTCAAAAATCAACAGTCCATTGTAGAAAGAATACTCTCCTAGAGGACAGAGAATTGGGGTCCAGAGTTTGGTAAATTGTCAGCTGAGTATTGTGTCCTGAGTCCTTGTAATAAGCCACATCCATGCAGCAAAACACCTCAGTGCTTCTTTTTAAAAAATCTCCTAAAGAATGAACTTGAGCAGGTCTTTCATATACATGAGAAGCGGCACCAAGAAGTTGGATAACCTCCAATTTAGAGAAGGGGACAAGGCCCAAACAACTGTTTGCTGGAAACTGCCCTCTGGCCACATGCAGGATACATCTCTGTGCCTTGTGCTGCTTTTTAATCTGTGGCAATTCCAGCCTTCACACCTTGCACTTCCAATTTTTGGAAGGCAAAGAGAATCTTTGAGAATATCATGGTCCAGAGCATGGAGAGGACAGTGTGGCCACAGCTTTTAGCCCAAAAAGAAGGCACAGCAAGGCCTATGCATAAAAAACTAACTTGGGTCTGACAGGGTCTTCTAGGACAGGAAGCTGTGCTAAAGTCCAAAGGCAACAGTGATGAAGGCATTTGATGGGAACACACAGCACCCAGGTAGTGTGACTTATGATCAGATAGAAGCCCCTGTATCACCAGACATTTATAATAGTGCGAATACTCTTGTTACCTGACAGTCATCCAACCTGCAACACCAATATGTGAGACACTCAGAAAGAAGCCAACATGCAGGCAAAGGTGGAGGGATAGTGTAGGTTTACGAGATGCACATGGCTTGGCGAAGTTCAAGTCATGCTAGAAAGAAAAAGAAGTGCTGGTATCTCAGGAGAAGAGACAACATTGTGGTCTGCTGATCCTCTTTTCTAAGCTTATACTCCTTTCTCAAAGAAGACATTTGAAGGAGAATGACACAATGTCCCAAGAGAGAGGATGTTCTCCCACCCTGCCACATACTATGAGTCCCACTAGCCAGTGTCAAACAGGAGTAAGGCACCCACTTAGCACCCTGGAGTCCACAAAACCAGGAGGAGTCATGCACTCCCAGGACAGCTGCCTCCACAGACCCTGGAGCAGAAGCATTTTCCCGCTGGTTAACAATAGAAAACCCTACTCAGATTGGATTGAATAATTATGAAATCTCAAGACAAAACGGTGAGGCGAAATGAAGGCAGGCCTCAAGTAAGGACTGATCTCAACCCAAAGTCAAAGGGTACCTCCTTCCTCCTGCCTCTCAGCTCCTGCAGTGTGGTGGGCACCGATGGTCTCTGTCTGGCTCCCCATCCAAGACAGTATCAGTTTTTCAACGTTCTCAGCAAATGGCCCAAGGTTTACTTCGAGTGTCAAGTGGGAGTCATGTCCCGCCCCCAGGTAATGCGTGGTCAGAGACTTGCAGGTACAATTGTTTAGATGCAGTCGCGTGGCTTGTCTTAAGTGGTAGGTGGCATCAGAGTCTCTTAGGAACCACAAGTGACCACATTTTTAGCTCAGTCTGCACTTGTAAGGTATTGGTTGCTCATTCAAATGAGTCTGTTTTCTTAGTTCCCCAAAGAAATTATAATCATCTTATTTGCATATAATTAATAGGAGAGCCCTCCACACCCAGTGCCTCAGCAGCACACAATTCAGCCCAGCAGTGGTGCTTTCTGAGTCTACCAGGGTCTCTTGGGCCTTCTTCCCTAAGGGTGGAAACTCGCTCAGCTACTGCTATTGCCCAGAACTTAGGTTGTGTCCACACCTCTCAGAATCTTATGTAGACCGAAGAATGGGTCAAAGGTGAGAGAGACTATAAATCTGCGAAGGGCCACTTCAGAGACAGCACCACAAATGAGTTCCGTCATATGATGACCCCCCTCCGGCCCTGCTGACCAGGCTAACCTGGGCCTGCTCACCTCACACCACCCGTGGGGGCATCCTGAGAAATCTTGCTCCCCTAGTCATGAATCGCATGCACCCACACAGGCATGTGATCCATAAGCATGCTGCGCCGGGAAGCACTGAGCGCTGCGGTTCGTGTCGACAGTCCCACTGAGATTCCTGCTCACACTCGGAGTAGGGGCTGCGGGGAGGTGGTTGGATCCTGGAGGTTTGATATTGGTCAGCAGATTAGGCCCTGGTGAGCTCACACCTCCCCGAAGTGTTCAGAGGTGAGGCCTGATTGGAAGAGGCCTGCCTGCAGGCGAGGCCTGAAGGTTCCTTTGGCCTCCTGGTCCCTCGATCTCTCCCTCTGCTTCCTGCACTCCCACCATGCGCTGTGCCCCCTCCGTCATGCCTGCAGCAAACCGGCACTGGGTACTGAAGCCTCGCAAACTGCGAGCCAAGATAAACCTGTCCTTGAAGTGGTGGGCATCAGGGATGTGGCCTCTGTAATGAGAAAGCGACTAAGACCCTGAGCGGGACGTGGAATGCTCTTGGCGCTGGATGAAGCCGGTCCCAGGTGGGCTTAGCAGAGGGCGGCCTAAGGATGACACACCCATCCTGCGCGGCTTGGAGGGCAGAAGTCAGGCCCTGGATATCAGCACCCAGGGAGAAGAGCCTCAGCCCCAGCTGCTCCCTGCAGGGCCTGCGCCGCGGCCCCAAGCTGGTGCAGCGCTCCCCGTTAGCCCTCCCTCTCTTCTTTTCTCTCTTGTGTACCTTGCCGTATAGAATTTGCAGTTGCTCGGTGATCAGAGTCAGTAATGCAGGCTACAGTCCAAGACTGAGGCCCCGACCAACACCGGCTCACCTTGACCGCATCCAAGAGCCTGGGTTCCCAAGTTAAAAGAATTTTAATACAGATGCATACCTACAGGTTTTCTGAAAAATATTATGTGGCCTGAGGAAATACAGGTTATATATAAGCTCCCATATGTGAAGAAGAGCATCTCTGAATATCGTATTATTATTATTCCCATAACATTATAAATAAAAGTTAATTATGCTTTCCTGGAATGCCTAGTCTATTAAAATTATTGAATGGTGTAATTTGACAATGGATGTATTTTTTATTCAGAGACTATTCCATTCCTGGAACCTATTTGATTAAAATGCATAACCGTCTGGTGGCCAAGGTAGTTTCATGAGTAAGACAAATAGCTCTTCCTGACCTAAGTCATCTGCCTGGTGTTCCTCATATTTAAGATAGTGATAACATCTCATCTACAAATACCTAGTGAGAAATTCTGAAGTAGTTTCCAATTGCTTTATACATGACGGGCTCTTGCTTGTGAAGAAGGCAGCTTCCTGTGCCTTCTGAAGCACATGCATGTTCAAGGAGCCCTGGGCAGTGCAGGCTCTGGCCGCCTGCGTGTTTCATTGTGCTCTGATGTGACTGACCTAGGGATGCCATCCTTAGCTCCCCCTCCAGTCTTTGGTTTCTATCAGGAGGCTGAACAGAGTTATAGGGGTGCCCAGCTTTACCCTAAAGCCTTCCTCTGGGGTGTGTGCTGGAGATTTGCCAGTAGGTGTTCCTCCTACTTTGGACTTGCTCCACCCAAACCTCATCAGGCAGATAGGTCTCAGGTGTCTCAATGTCTGGCCTTCAGCTGTGGACAAGAGTGCTGACTGCCAAGCAAGTGCCCTCCCCCCACTAGAGTAAATATAAAAGCATAAAAGTATGCCAGAAATACGGCCTGGACATAAAAATCGCCTGGGGCTGGGACCTTGGTAAGCACAATGGCAAAGAGAAAATAGGCTCACAAAAGAAAAGCCAAAAAGAATGCAACAGGCAAGAGACCTGGAAGGGCTGTGTTTGGGGCACTCCATCTGAGAGAGGACTTGCGCTGCCCCTCCCGTGTCTCTGGTGACGGCCATGTCAGGGAAGCTGAGCCAGGCCACCTCAGCTCCAGGGCACATCCCCAGCCCCCTCATGCATCCTGTCCTCCCAGGATCATTCCCAGCCCCCGTCCTCTCCATGCAGCCTTGCCTCATAAGAGACTTACATGTCTGCTGTGCGATTGTATTTTATTTGGGAAAGCTCAGCTCATTTCTTTTTAAAAAATAAGTTTATTGGTACCTTTTACTTATACATAATGATCACATTCACCTTAAGGAGTCTGCAGCTGTATGTAACATAGCTTGCCTTCCTTTTCCCCACTCACCTGCCCTCCCCTCAACAACTCCTACTCTCCTTGTCTACAAAAGCTTTGTTTCCATCTTCCCTTTTTTCTTCATCTTCCCTTCCCTTTTCTTGCCCTCCTCCTTGCCCTTCTCTGGTCCCCTTCCCACTTCAACCTGTACTTCCTCTTTCACAATATCTGTTCTGCAGTTTCTCACACAGGAGAAACAGAGTGGTATTTGCACATGTGTTCAACTCATCTCACACAGAAGTATGGTATCAAAGTACATACATCAACAGAGAAGTCTCGGGTCTTGTTAAGCCTGAGCAGCACTTCACAGTATAAAAACCACATATTATTTATGAATGAATCATTTAATGCATTTTGGGGCTGTTTCCAAGATTTGTATAGGATATCTTCCCATTTCTGATACCCTCTTAGACCTCTTTCTTCAGAGTACTGTAATTTTCAATGCACAGATCTTTTACTTCCTTTGTTAGAATGATTTTTAAGTATTTCCTTTGTTGATGCAATTGTGAAAGATATGGTTTCTCCAATTTCTGTCTCCCTGAGTTTGCTATTTGTGGATAAGAAGCCTATCAAATTTTGAGAATTGGCTTTGTACCCAACTAAATTTGGTTATTAAATCTAGATGTCTTATGGTAGAGTTTTTGGAGTCTTCTATGTAGAGTACCATGTAGTCTGTAAATACAAATAATTTAACTTGTTTTCCTACCTTAATTCCTTCTATTTGATTTTCTCATCTACCTACATTAGCTAATGCTTCCAGAACTATAGTGAATAAGAGTGGTGACAGGGGACATCCTTGTCTGTTCCTTATTGTAGAGCAAAAGCTTTCAATTTTTTGTCCAATTAGTATAATCTTGGCTGTGTATTTGTCATAAATGGCTTTTATCAGATTGAGATAAGACCATCTACTACAGTTTTCTGTAGGGTTTTTGCCATGAGTGGTGTTGGACTTTGTTAAATGCTTTTTCTGCATCTATTGAGGTCATCATGTGATTTTTGTCCTTGCCTCTGTTGATGTGGTGTATTGCATCTTCATTTGTGTATGTGAATGATCCTGCATGCCTAGTTCGTTTCCCACTTGGTCATGGTATGTATTATTCTCCATGACTTTCTGCATTTTATTTGCTAGTAACATTTGAGGATTTTTGCATCTACATTCATTAGGAAGATTGATCTGTAGTTCCCTTTTGTGGTTGGGTCTTTCTCTGGATTTGTTATCAGGTAATAATTCCTTCCAAGAATGACTTTGGGAAGATTTGTTTCCTTTCAATATCATTAAAAAGTTTGAGGAGTAATAGCATTAAAACTTCTCTAACCTTTTTTGTACAGTACAGCAGTGAAGGCAGGATGTGGTGGCACCATTATCCCAGCACTCAGGAGGCTGAGGCAGAAGGGTTACTTTGGCACATATGTATTTAAGATTGCTATCTTTTCTCTTGGGAGTTTTTCCCTGACACATATGCAGTGACCTTCATTGTCTCTTTCAATCAGTGTTGGACTGAAGTTCACTTTGTCTGTAAATAGAATAGCTACCCCTTATTTTTTCTGGTTCCTGCCACAAGGAGTATTGCTTTATATCCTTTGACTTTCAATCTATGAATTTCTTTTTATTGTTATGCTATCATATCTGATTTGCTATAGCTTAATTTATTTCTTCAAGGTCTTTCCTCAGCACATATAAAAAAGAATAAATAGTGCTTGTATCCCCAGTAACTGAACAGATCCTGCTCACTCACCAGCCATTCTACCCAGAGTCTTACTAAGTTAGCCTTTCTCAGCCTCTCAGTGAAGTATAAACGATACTATCTCTTTTAAGGGTGCATGTTAATGATGGAAGATCCAGTTGTTTATAAATGAGATATTTATGTAGCTATTTCAAGTGTTAAGAGTGGCAGTCAGTATTTCCCAGTAATGATCATTTAAAGTCATATCTAGGTCATGTCCTAATCCCCTTCTGCACAACCCAGCACAGAGCTGTGACTAAGCAATGACTGAGGGGAGCCCTGTCAGCTGCACAGTGCTGCCTATGGGCCAAGAGTATGGCTTTAAAAAGAAAAGGGGAAACCCTTATTATATAAACTGCATGTTTACTGACATCAAAGTAGCTCGTTGTTGTGAAAGGAAAAGTGTACTAAATATTAAGAATGAAATTTAGAAGTTACATCTTTGAGCTAGATATTTGAAGTTATCCATTTTTATAGGCAACACATGAAAGCAAGTTAAATAGCCCCATGTCATATTATTTCAGAGTAAATTCAGAACAAGTTGCTTTCTCGTTTTATCAGTTTCTTTTTTCTCCCCATGAATATACCAAGGCCTTCAAAATAAATTCCTCTCAAATAAGCAATGCAGTATTTTATGTTCTTGTCTTTTAAGAAAGCTTTACCTCTTCTGTGATGAATATTAGAAGATAAAAGATGCCTTATGATGCAAAAATGTAAGACGGGAAAATTGTTTGCATAAAAAAATGCTATCTTAAAGCTGCAATAGCCATCAAAATAATCAAACTACAATTAGACTAAGACAAATAACTCTCTTTCAGTCTAACCTGTGTGCCCTCCTCTGCAAAACAGCAATGATAGACACTGTGTGCACACAGGGGCTGGCAAAAAAAAATCAGATTTTTATCTGGGAACCTGTTGAGGACCAAAAATTCACAATGGTTAGTTTAATACTTCTAAGGGATGAAGGAAGGCTTGAGATTTTGTAGTCACCCTTTTGAGATTTCCCAATATCCCAGTAAGGGTGGGTGGTCCTCTCCCACCTACTAAGAATAAGCCTAACAACCAAGACTGCTAAATCTAAAGACTCTCCAAAGAAATATGCTCCTTAGCATAAGCCTCCCTCAGCTCTCTGAATCACTGATAACCACCCCCTCAATCTGTAAGTGCCGAGTCCCTGGCTGCCTCGAGGTCCTTTGCTCTTCATGAACAAATGGCCATCCCAGATCCCCCTTGTACAGCCAAGAGATTGGAAGTTCACTTCAGGATCCCCCATAGAAATCCTCCGAGTTTAACAGGTGCTTTAGGATTGAAGGCCATGCTGCAAAGTAATTCAATTATTTGTCTCAGATATTTACCTTTGCTATGTTTACAACTTGAGACTTTTGCAAGAGGAACTGAACCTCCTTAAATTACAATTTCCTTATCTGTAAGGCTGTAAAATTCCGCAGTCTGTGCTAAGCATTGAGGTGAAGGAAGTGAAATATCATTATTCTTCTGGGAAGGCAGCTGGGCGTGGTGGGTAAGGGAATGGGTGGGGATTCCTGCCTGAAAACGCCTCTGTCACGTCCTCTGGAAAACAGAATCGCAATAACCTTTGTAAGGTTATTATGAAGGTTATAAAAACCCATGCATGCAAATTACACTGGCAATGTACCTTCATTAAGAAAACCATATACATTAAGTTGTTATTACCTTTGTCATTATTACCATAATTACTGATTTTGCATTACAATTTAACAAAAGTTATTGTTTACTTTTCAACTTAAAATGAGTGCTAAATCTCGTTTATTTCTTCCCCTCTCTTACTTGATCAATTGTCTCTGTGCTAAGATTCTCCCTGTTCTGAATACTTAAACTTTAATTTGGCTTATGTGAAATTAGCCATTCAGAACGTGCCACAGCCTAGATCTTAAGCGTCCCCCAAGGGGACAGCTTGGCACCAGTGAGAGCGGAAACTGACAGGCAGGGTCTGGCAGGGTGTTAGGCCCCTGCGATGTGTCCCCCAGCGGAACGGTGTGGCCTGGGCTTTCTCCCCTGCTCCTAGTCAGAGCCTCAGGGTGAATGGTTGACCTCGTGCTTCTGTCACAATGTGCTGCTCACCAGAGGCGTAGAAGCGATGGAACTAACCAGCCATGGCTGCAAACTGCCATACTGGAAGACAAAACCAACCTTTCCTCTTGGTGAGCTGATTGTAATCTCAGTTGTCGGTTACAGTAACACAAAGCTGCCTCATGCCAATGTTGACCAGCCATTTGGGAAGAAGAATTTGTCAGTCTCCTTTAGCATTAGACAGGGGTCACTGGGTTAGGCTGGGTTTACCAGCAGACTGCAGCTGCAGAAGTGTCACATATGCCCTGCAACCCGGCTTAACCCTGCACACATCTCCACATGTGTGCTGCCTGCCTGCATGGAGGAGGGAACCCAGCAAGCTGGAAGACTGGAGCCCCTGAATACAGACTGCGGAAGATGGGCACTACCAGGTTGTGCTGATATGAACCACAAATAAATGTCTGTATGATCTTGCCCAGCACTCTGAAATTGGTCATTATAGAGGGAGAGCAAAATGTGTGCCTGATATGCACACAAGATGGAAAAAAGATCAGAGAAGGAAAGGAAAGGAGCAGAAGAGGCCCTGGGAAGGTCACGAGCTATGGCACAGCAAGGAACAAGAGAGCACGACCACCACCAGACAGAGTGATGACAAGCCTCTGCACAGGACCAGCTGAGTTCACCGATGACTTCATGAATTTGAGACTTACCAATTCTCAGACACAGTCCTGACTCCTAGGAAGAAAATTAAAATTAGAAAAAAAAAAATGTGGAAGAGTATTTGGGAAAGAAGAAACACTTGGGGCGCAAGGGCTTGATTGGGTGAGAGGCGAGAGCATGCTCAGGTGCCTCAAGCACATGTGAAACCAGACTGCCATGCAGAGCCCAGGGGCCCTGGGGCCACGCACCCCCACCCTGCGTTCTCCAGCCATGAAGGGAGAGCCTGGGCCCCTGCTGCTGCCATCGTGTAGACAAATGTGAAGTGCAGTGTGCATGGCCAAGGGATACTGGAACTAGGAATTCCCACACTGGTCAGCGCCTTCTCGCCAGCTGCTGTGCTGCAGTGCTACAGGGAAAAACAGCCCCTCAACTGCCACCTGAGCTTAACCAGCCTTTGGAAGGCAATAACCTCTGTGAAATTTCAGTGTAGAGGCTGTCCTAATGGGCTGCTCACAAACACAATATTTGTGCAGAAACATTTGCTTTAATTACATATGGTGAAGATATTTTCTTCACTTGTAAATGCTCAAGAAATAAACTTCTCAATGAAATTTCCCCAGAGACTATCCACATAATAACATCACTGACTTCAGCTGGCACTAATCAGTATTAATGTCTTCAATCACCACAGTCGATCACGACTTCAGAGAGTCGCAGAAGTTACTTTGCCTTCTGGCAACAAAGCGATAAGAAGAGAAGTGTTCACCTGTAGGAAGAGGCGCCCAGCCGCCTCTCCCCTTTGGTGGTCTTGCCAGTAGAGCCTGCATCTCCCTGGGAGGCTTCCAGCCACCCAATAGCTCTTCACAAGTATTGATCTGCATGCAACGTTTAAGGTTCCAACAAGACTTAATACAGCTTCGACAGGTATCTCAAAGTGCGCCTTGGAAGCTTGGATGGTGGAAAGGTTGCCCGAGGCCATAACAACAGTCCCTGCACAGTGTGTGTCCTCTCTTTCCAAGGAACATGTGCTTTATTATCTCAACAACAATAACCCAAAGCGCCTCACAAGTCTGGGAGAGAAATTTCCAAATAACAAGCAATTTTCAACCATGATCTGTGGAAACTGACACATTTCTCTCTGCTCTGAACTTCTTCCCTCTCCATCCACATTTGTTAAGTGAACTGAGATTGGCAGTGAAAAATCAATTAAATTAGATTTGCCTTTTCCCTTCAGGGAATATCACCCTAAATAAAATGCAGTGAAGCCAACTGTGTCCCATTACAACATGTGAAAAAAATACTGCAGTCAGCCACCTGTTAAGCAACATAGTTTGTTCTTACTAACTGATACATGTCATCAGAATTATTTCAGCGCTACAGTATTATATCATTCCATAAGTGCATTAATTGTCTTGCACCATAGAACCAGATAGGTAAATATAAAGCAGAGCCTGCTTTCATATACAAAAGCCTCTCATAAGATTACTATTCTTTCTAGTACTATTATTAGGACTGGGCAGTTGTCATTGTCTTCTCAGTTTATGACTGAGAAAGAGAAGTGCCCTGGACAGGAGGCCTGGCTACAGTGCTAATGGGCGTGACCCTCCAGGCTTAGACATCTGGGGGCCGATGAAGAGAAGACCCAATGGCCAAGCCCCTGGTCTGCCATGAAGACTGGGAAGGACAGAGAGGGTGGGAGGATGGAGGGATGGTGGTCAACAGGTGCAAGAGTGCAACTGGGCAGGAAAATAACTTCTAGATAGCAAGGGAAAATAGCCACTGTTGAAATATTTTAAAATAGCTAGTAAGGAAGAATTTGGATGCTCCTGAGGCACAAGAAAGAAATGTTTTGGTTCATGGTTGTACAATACCCTGGCCTGATCATTGCACTGTATATTATTTAGAGGGACATATGCATCGTACTTTACACCATAAATATGTACAATTTTGTGGTAATTAAAAATAAATACATGTAGATTTTTAAATCTAAAACACAAGCACAGAAATGCTTTCACACAAGGTGGTTATGTCCTGTGGTTTTCATTAAATTAAAGAAGCAGGAGTCGTTTGGTCTGGAGCCGTCTCTGTACTTTCAGTTCTTACATAACAAATCATAACTTGATGTCCAAGTATAAATGCTGAGTTTGAGCCAATTGCCAGCAGGCTAGTCTCAGCCAATTGCAATCAGCCAACTCGTCATGGTAGGCCCAAATCAAAAACCTAAATACCAAAATAGAAGCATTAAATCAGACTAGGTGGAACTCCTGAAGATGCTGGTGTGAGCAGGCTTTGCAAGCAAGACGTTGATGCCCCAGGAGCTGTCACAGAGAATCAGCATCTGAGAGCTCATCTTATTAAAAAGCTTTTGCACAGCAGAAGGGACCATAGCAGAGTGAAGAGACAATGCACAGGATGGGAAAAATGCTTTCCAATTGTTCCCTCAGACAAAGGATTACTATACAGAATACATAAAGAAGTCAAGAAATCAGACCCCCCAGATTTAAAGGCCTAATCCAAAAATGGGCATCTGAGATGAATGTACACTTCTCAGATGAAGAAAGACAAACATCAAATAAATATTGAAAAAACGGTTTAAAATCACTGGTCACTTGAGAGATGAAAATTAAACCAACACTGATATTCCATCTCCAGAGAGAGTGGCTATCGTCAAGAAATCAATAGATAACAAATGCTGATCAGGCTGGCGGGGAGGGGCCTTCTCCACTGTTCGTGGAAGGGTACACTCATGCGGCCACTGTGGACACCAGTATGGAGGTTCTTCAAGAAAGTAGGACGAGAGGTTTGATTTGACCCAGTCGTTCCCTCCCCTGGTATCTTCCCAAAAGAATTAAAAGCAGCAATACATGCACACCCATGTGTAGAGCAGTAGCTTACAACAGCCAAATCTTGGAAGCAGCGCAGATACCCCATCAAATGATGAGTCCAGAAAGCAGGTGGGGTTCTTCACACAATGGAATGCTACTCAGGCTTAAAGAAACTTGAGACATTTATCAGTAAATAGATGTAGCTTGAGACCATAGTCTCAAGTTAAATAAATTGAACACATACATGTAAGTCCTGCATTTTTTTCTCTGGCATGAGAAGCCAATGGTGCAAATAGGGACAAAAGTGTATAACAGGTGTTGTGAAATGGGAAGAAAATATTCAATTGGAGAGAGGAGCAGGAGGGAGGAGAGAAGGAAAGGTGAAAAAATGAGAGAAGAAGGAAAAATGAAAATAAGGCTTTGTAAATGGGAAGTGGAGGGTGTTGAAGGGCAGGTAAGGAAATGGAAAAAAGGAATCAAGTCACATTTTGTGCAAGTATAAATTCTCTGTGATGAATGTGAGCATTAATATATATCTTAAATGTACCAACAGAATGAATAGCAGTTTGAGTGTTAATAAAGCTGATATTTATTTCCACTGTTAAAAAAATGAAAATAAAATACAATTTGATTTAAAAATACAAATAAGAGAATTACAGAGCATTAGCTAATTGGTTGACTCCTCTATAGTGGACCCTCAAGTTATGACTACCTCATGTACCGATGACCGAAGACTTAAGTTATGACCTGAATGTTGGCCACTTGTACAGTTATCCACACGGACTCCAGACGCCAGAAAAGTATAGCTAAGTAAGCACAGCTAAGCATCAGCCTAACCCAAAACACATGTGAGGATGTGATTTCAGTCATTGCTTTATATAATCATTATAATGGTTGCTATCAGCATGGCCCCAAAGAGCCAGCCAGATAGCTCAGCAGACTAAAGCACCTGCTTAGGCGGGCACAGGGGCCAGGGTTCAATCCACGTGTGCTGTACCAGCCCTGCCCCCAGGGCACACTGAGACAGTGACAGCAACTGGGCGTGGTGCTGCGGGCCTGTAATCTCAGCAATTGGGAGGCTGAAAACAGGAGGATCACCAGGAGTGAGATCTGTGTAATGAGACCCTGAACACCCTGTACTAAATACATAAAAGAAAGAACTATCAGCACTTGCAGAGAAGACCCATACAGATGGAGAAAAAGCCAGTCATTTCATTCACTTGCTCAATGACAATATCAGGTCATACTAAAGGACAGTGGTAAAGACAAGTCAGAAACGGACAACGTTAAACCAGCTTTTAGCTCTGAAAAGGTCAAGACCTAGTGAGCCAGGAGCAGAGCCTGGTGAGCTACCAACTCCCCAAGAAGGGTAAAGACACCGGACAGCTAGGTTCCCAGTGTAGCTATGGAGGGGGCTCTCCTTCCAAACCACAGCCACTTTCCACTTCATCTTCCCTCCCTGCATCCCAAAGGTGTCAGCTTGAATGGTAAGAAGTGCCTGAAATTGTTCTTTCTGGTAACCCAGGCACATTTTGTAACTTTTTGGTGAATGCCAAAAAGTACCTTTGGACTTGCTTTGGTCCCAGCCCTTGGTATCCTGCTAAGCATAGCTTTTGAGATGGAAGCCTTCTTAACCTCAAAAGTCCTGCACTCTGAGTGTGCCTAGAACCAACACCACATGGATGATGCCAAGGGCTGCTGCTAGCTAGAGCAGTAGCCAGGTTCCTTCCCTCTTGGCTGTAGGGTTCGTGTGCCTGGATCACTGAGCGCTCTGACCCTGATTCCAAGGAATAAATTCTCCATGCTGGCACCATTCTGGAATATGGGACTGTGGCTTTCCCCTCACGGTGAAGTCCATGACCTTTGCAATACCGAGGCTGCAAAGGGCGGAGTCCTGCCACCTCCTGTGCTGCCCTCAGGCCATCCTTTCCAATCTCTGGTTCCTTCTGGGCAATGGAGATATCCTCAGCTCTGTCTTCGCAGTCCACAGTTCTATTGGAGCATCCTTTCTGGTCAAACCCACAACATTTTAAATCATCCTACTGGGTTCTTTGCTCTTGATTCTCAACATAAATCTGGCTAAAAGCCCCCAACAACAGCCATGCTACTGCCTCAATATTTGACGGCTTTAAAATATCTTTTGCCAGATTAATTAGTTTGCCATGCTTAATCTCAGTCTCAAGCAAAGTCTCTGGACATGAGCAAAATTCAGACAAACTTTCTGGTAAGCTGAAACAAATCATCAGGAGACCGGTAACCAATGCGGTCCTTCTTCCGGGCAGAAACCTCCCCAGCATTTATAGGCCGGCTTTCTATCATCATTCTGGTCTTTTGAGCTCTAACCAGAATCTCCCAGACAGAATAGCTGAAGCTGTGGGCAACATCTCCAAACTGTTCCTGTCTCTTCCCATAAACCGTTCCCAAGAGCTTGTAATCCACACGGGCAGGGTTCGCCACAGCAGTGGCCCCACAGAATTGGTACCAAACTCTATCTCAGTTACTTCAGTCTCTTTGGTGGGACAAATACTCCATGCCCAAAGTGAAGGAAGAAAAGGTTTATTTAGCTCCAGTTACTGCAGGATTCAGTCCATACCCAGCTGGCTCCAAGGCAGAGCTGCACATGGCAGAGAGCAACTTTTCATATGGTAGCAGCAAAGAGCAGAGGACAAAGCAGAGTGGCAGCGCCTCGGCAGCTCGCCAGCCTCTCCCTCCTCCTCACACTGTAATGCAAATCACCTGCCCAGGGCAGGTGCAGCATGCACACCCACAGTAATCCATCACAGACTCCAGGAGCTGCTCCGCGACTGCATGAGGCATTGCGGGAACACCTGGACACAAACCCTAGCATCTAACTATTAAAGAACTTTGAAAACTTGTTTATATTTGTGGGTTTTTAGATTAATTTTATTGAGAAAAAAAACTTGCAGTGAGACAGTTTCAAAACAGCTTGACGGGAGTTACAACGAGTTATACTTTGCATATTGTGGTATTTGTAGTAGTCATACATAGCTATGATTACTGTCCAAACACTATAGTACAAATCCTTCTTATTCAGAAAAAGAAGCTATGTGTCCATCCTAACTATTTTGTACATACAGATACAAAATTGTCCTTCATTTATATGGCCTTTTTTTTTATTAGATTTGTCAGAGATGGGTATTCCATTGCCACCCAAATATTGTACGTGCATAAATTCAACAAAATATTCCAATATAGTAAAGTAATCCACAATAATAGTGGGTTATCCACAGGAATGGCAATGTCAAAATCTGTTGACTGGAGTATGCCACAGCTCAGCATATTAACATGGCTTCACTTTTCATACCTTGTTTTTCTACACTTTTTTGCTGGATGGTTAAGAACAAAATAAAATAAGACCTATATAACAAGAAATGTAACTTATGTATCTGACAAGGTCAGTCAAGTCCCTTCAGGATCTATCCCAAAACCCTGTACCGCACTTTGTAGATCCTTTCTCAGTGTCAAACATATGGATGAGTCACGGCCATTGCTTGACCAATTTGTTCTCTGTGAAAGCCTCAAAGTTTTCTCTCCATGTGACTCTGTTTAGGTGCACACTACATCATTGATCAGATTCCTCTGTGGCCCCATAATCTCCTTGATCAGAAAATCTGGGACACAACTAACTTAAATGATGTCACAGTACAAATTCTCCAATATCCTGAGACTTCACCGACGTTGAAAGGCCAGGGCCAAGATGTTGGCTGTTCTAGCAGTCCTTCTTTTTCTCTAATTTTTTATATGAAAACTTAGGTAGTTAACCCTCCAGAAGAAAAACTTATTATTACCCTACAACATATGCAGTTGGGTTTAACCTCACTATCTATCTGAATATCAAATATCTTAGGCATAAGATGGAACATGTATTTTCCATCAAGTATTGATATGTTAAACTTTAACTCTCTGAAGAATATGGAAAAAGAATTTTAGAAAATATGTTAAAAATATGAATAAACAGTCACATATTTTACACAGAAATTTAGAAATCTAACCATATATGTCACTGTAACACAACAGTCCCATGATATTTTTTTCTTGTCTCTTTTTTCCATTTATTACACTTTTAAAAAAAACATTTACTTGAGATCGAATCTGGCCATAATTGGTATGTCATGACAAGCAGTACGTACTTAGAAGAGCAGAATGACAGGCACTCCGAGCCTGGCCCCACGGTTACACCTCGCTGTCTTCAGCGCAGGTGCTCAGTTCACAGGCATCAGCATGTGTAGCTCGTCAGGGCGAGAATCCCACCAGTTAGCTGCTAGCTTCAGCAGCCTGCTGATGGGTCTCAGGGGCACTGCCTTATCCATCTTGTGCATATAAATGTGTGGATTCGCCCCTATCATGTTTCCTAGCTTTTCTCCTTCCCCCTATTTGTTGTCTAATCCTCAAGTACTCACTTCCTTTTAATTGTATTATACCTTTCTATTTTTATTTCTTCTTTTGAGTTCTTATACTAGGGAGACTATACAATCTTTGCACATATGTCTGGTTTATTTCATTTATAAGTATATCTTCAACTGGCATCCACTTAAATATGAAGGCTTGGAGTTCATCATTCTTTATACCTGAGTAATACTCCACTATATACAAATACCGCATCTTTTTCATCCATTCTTCAGGTGATGGGTATCTTGGATGTTTCCAAGATTTGGCTATCACAAATTGTGATGCTATAAACATAAATACACATATATCAGTATGATATGATGTTTTCAGTTCCTCTGGGAAAATTCCCAGTAGGGTGACAGCTGAATTGAATGGGATTTCCAGGCCTAGTTTTTTAAAGAGTCTCCACACTGATTTCCTTAATGGTTGTACCAGTCTACAATCCCACCAGCAGTGGAGAAGGGTTCCTTTTTCCCCACAGCCTCTCCAACATTTGTTGTTAGTTTATTTCTTTATGATACCATTCTTTCTAGGGAGAGATGGTATCTCAGTGTTGTTTTAGTTTGCATTTCAAATTGGCTGGTGATATACAGTATTTCTTCATATCTTTATTCGCTTCTTTAATTCATCCTCTGAGAAATATGGGCTCATCTTGGATTCCCATTTTTGGATTCAGTCTTTAAATTTTGGGGCCCTAATGTTTTTTAATTCTTTATAAATTCTAGAGAGCAGACCTTTCTCTGAGTGCTTATTAGTTAAGATATTTTTCAAAATTTGTGGGTTCTCTTTTCACTTTGTTGGTAATTTCTTTTGATGTGCAAAAACTTCTCAATAAGAGTTGGACCCCGTCATTAATTCTTTCAACTGTCACCTGTGCAGTTTGATATTTGCTCATGAACCCTTTGCCTACCCCTATGTCTTCAAGAGTTCCTCCTACTTTCCCTTCCAGGGGATTGAGTGTTTCTGTTTTAATGTTTAGATCTTTAATCCATTTTGACCTTAGCTTAGTGCATGGTGATAGAGCTAGTTTTCAGCATGTAGAGAGCCAATCAGCACCATTTGTTAGAGAGGCAATCTTTCTTTTTTTTTTTTTTTTTTTTTTTTTTTTTTTTTTTTTTTTTTTTTTTTTTTTTTTTTTTTTTTTTTTTTTTTTTTTTGTCTTTTTGAGACAGGGTCTCACTGTGCAGTTCAGGCTGGCCTTAAGCTCGCTTTGTAGCTCAGGCTGGTCTCAATCTCACAACAATCCTCCTGCCTCAGCCTCCCTAGTGCTGGGATTACAGGCATGTGCCACCACGCCCGGCTTTATCTTTCTTTCATGTTTGGCTACTTTGTTGAAGATCAGGTGGCTCAGTGTGTTCACAGAGTATTCTGCATCTCTAGTCTA
The DNA here is from genome assembly GCA_004027165.1 of Ctenomys sociabilis. Classification (NCBI taxonomy): domain Eukaryota; kingdom Metazoa; phylum Chordata; class Mammalia; order Rodentia; family Ctenomyidae; genus Ctenomys; species Ctenomys sociabilis. Next base: position 21,005 of record PVKA01011883.1, read on the forward strand.
TTCCATTGATCCTCAGGTCTATTTGTTGCCAATACCATGCTGATTTTACCAGAGTAGCTTTGTAATATAATTTCAAGTCAGGAACTGTAATGCCTCCTGCCATACCTCTGTTGTCCAGGATTACCTTTGCTATTCTAGGTCTTTGCTGGTTCCAAATAAACTTTAGGAATGATTTTTCTAGGTCTGGGAGGCATGCTGGTGGTAGTTTGATAGGGATTACATTAAATTTGTACAACAATCTTAGGAGTGTGGCTATCTTCACAATGTTGGTTCTTCCTATCCAGGAGCAGGGAAGTTGTTTTTAAGAGATCTTATGTTTTCAATAGCTGCAACAGTGTCTTCAAGATCTGTAACTCTATCTTCACTTTCACTCAAATGGTTTTGCAAGCTTGTGATAGAAAATTTTACATTCCTTTATATCTCTTTGACTCTGCTTCATACAATCTATTTCTTTCCTGTATTGCTCATCAAGGAATCCATTGCTTTTCTAATCTCCTCTATTTTTTTATCAGTATCTTCTTCAGAATCCCTTATTATTTTACTTCAGAGTTTATTTCTCATCTGATTTCCTCTATGCTTCTGCATTTGATTCTTTACTTCAGATGTTGTTAATTCAGAGATTTCTTTTTTTCATTTCAGAGATTCATTCTGACCTTAATTCCTCTGTACCTTTCTGCTCTTGTTTTTTATTTCAGACATTATTAATTCATAGATTTTTTTTATTTCAGTGATTAATTCTGATCTGAGTTCCTCTATACCTTTGTGTTGTTGTTTCTTTACATCAGATGCTATTAATTCAGACATTTCAACAGTGCTTGTGTCCTCTGCACTTGTTCTGGGTGAGCTCTGAACCTGAGATTGCATTTTGCTCCTTCTGTTTGTCATTTTGTATAACACTGTCCATCCACTGACCTTTGGTGTCAATTTTGGTGCAGTTATAACCTTAGCACCTACTAAAATTCAGGTGCCGATATACCAAGTTCAAGTTAATCCAGTTTTGCTTGGCTTGAGTGTGGCTACTATGCTCAGTTCCTTCCTGCTGTGCCCTTGGAGGTGAACCTGTTTTGCCCCTCTGGCATGATGTTCTTCTTCTGGGTTAGCTGCGTGGATTTGACCCTAGTATCACTGCATGGACTTCAGCTGCAGAGTTTCAAGTGGGGGTTCTGGAGAGTGCAGTGAAATGCCTCACTCCAATGGTGGGCCTGGACTTAGTCCAGCAGGCACAGGAGAGTGTAGAAGGTCTCCCACACACTCCCAGGTCCTGGGCTTCAGTGGATCTTACATTTGTGTTTTCATGTTATTTAGATTTTAATTCTTCATGACTAGATTTCACTCAAAGACATATCTTTTGAAAATAGAAACAGAAGAAGAAAAGAATCCTTCTTGTAATGCTTGCGTTTTATAAAATTTGAGATGGTACAGAATCAAAAACAACCTGATTGCATTTTGTGTTCATTCAGTTCAAAGTTCACTCATAAAACATCATATTTCTCTGGTCACTTCCTGAACATTTGTAGACACCAATCCCTTTACTAGAAGGAAAGTTAATGCAAGAGAATGACTATTCCTGGGCAAATATGGTGAAATCAGTGTTCCCACTTGCTACCTTCCTCCCTCCTCTGGCCCTGGCCCCGCTATCTTCTGCCTCAGTTTCTCCAGTGCTGCACACAGTGAATGGAAGACTCTCTCTCATCTAGTTCCTTTCCTGGGATTTTAGACTAAATTCTTTTTTAAAAGGCAAACATCTATGAATGGAAAATCTGAGAACAGTTGGGATAGATATGCCGTGCTTCTACATAATTCTACAAGAGGCAAGATTTGCACTAATGGTGGCTGGACAGGATATTATATCGGCTTCTTCTACTATGGACAACCACTAGGAAAATAACAAGGTAGAAAGTATTAATTATTGAATCTTTGATATAATTCAGGTATAAAAAATGACATACGTAAATGGCTACACTCTCTTAATTTACTGACAAGAGACATATGGTATAATAATGTCTGTAAGTATAATATCATGTATGCACCTTCTGTGATACCAAAACATTATGAAAACAGTTTGCAATGTGTTAATTTATCAAATCCATCTTGTTAAGTTGTCTTAAAACTATCTTATTGATATTTGTACTTCAATAAAATAACAATAAAAAAATAGAACTCAAAAAAAAAAAAAAAAAGAAAGAAACACAAGTCCAACATCAGTCAGAGTCTGAGAAGGTTGAGGAAGTTTTGAGAAGAAGGAAAGGCCAGAAGCATTTGTCAGTCTGTGCTGACAAATGGAATGGAGTTGGGGGAACAGACAGGAAGAGAGATAAAATTTCAGTTTATTCAAACTGAACACCTTGGACTCTTTTCAAGAGATGACATAGAGATTTAAAATTAATTGAAATTCCATCAGGAACCTTGAAGCTGGTGTCTCCTCAATAGGGACCGAGTTCCTCCAAATTATGCTGTTAGAAACATAAGTGTGCATGTATCCCTGTAAAATGATTACCTTAACTCTTTGGGAAGGAACCAAAAAGCACTATAGCTGAGTCAAATGGAATTTCTATTTTTAATTGGTTTTCAGGAGTCACTACCTTGATTTCCATAGTGATTGTACTAGCCTGCATTTCTACAACAACATAACGAAGTTCCTTTTTCTCTACATCCTTGCCAGCTTTAGCTATTAGTAGGTTTTTTGATGATAGCTATTCTTTTTTGTATAGGGTAGTATCACTCTGTAGTTTTAATTTGCATTTCTTTGAGGGCCAGCAATGATGAGAATGTTTTCATGTGTTCTTGGCCATGTGCACTTCCAAGAAGTGTGTGTCCTTTCAGTTGTCCATGTTCGACTGGGCCATTTATTTGGAATAGCCTGATTTGTTTAGATCCTGGTGTTAATCTTCTGTCAGTGGAACAACTGGCAAAAAAGAAATCCCCAGTTCTATAGCTGGCTCTTCTCTGTGTTCATCGTTTTCTTCTCTGTGAAGGAGCTTTCCAATCTCCTATGATTCCATTTGTGGATCCGCAGGATTGCCTATTGGCATTCTATTTAGAAAGCCCTTGGCTATTCCTTTGTCTTCAAGAGTTGAACCTATTTGTCGTATAGTAGATTGAACGTTTCTGTTTTAATATTTAGATCTTTGATCCATTTTGATCTCATGGTGAGATAAGGATCTAGACTCAACCTTCTGGATGTGGATTTCCAATTTTCTGCATGTGGATTTCCAGTTTTCCCAGTACTATTCATTAAAGAGGTTGTATTTCCTCCAGTGCATGTTTTTGTGCCCTTTGTCAACTATCCAATATCTGTATAAACCTGGGGCTGTTTCCACTTCTTCTGTTCGGTTTCCTTGATCCAATGTCTATTTTTATGGCAATATCATGCTTTTCTTAATCCTCGTAGCTTTATAGTATAACTTCACGTCTGGAAATGTGGTGCTACCTGCTTTACTTTTGTTCCCTCCTGCCGCTGATATTGATTCAATATAAATTTTGGGATTATTTTCTCTAGCTCTGTGAAAAAAATTACATTGATCTTTTTTGGGGGGTGATACACACTGTATCTATATATCACCTTTGGAAGTATAGCTATTTTGATTGGCTCTGCCAACCCGTTAACAGTGGATATTTTTCCATTTTCTAATGTCATCCTTCATTTCTTTTTCTCATTTTTGATATGGTTTTCACTGTAAAGATTTTTGACTTCTTTAGCTAGGTTAATACCTAAGTATTTAATTTTTTGCTGCTTGTTTTCAAGTCCCTGTTTCATGGAAAATAATTTTTGTCCTTTAATTTTTAGTCTATGAATTTCTTTTTTTTGTTCAATGTGTTTCTTGTATAAAGTACATCTGATCTATTTTCTAATCTTTGGTGAGTTGGATCCATTTACATTAATAGTTATAATTGATAGGTATTGACTTATTTCCATGGCTGTATTAATTTTCTGTTGTTGTTTTTCTTTCTTTTCCTCTCAGTTGTTTTCATTTTATTGGACCCTTTGGCATTATTAGATTCATTGTCTCCTTTGAGAATACCATTGAAGGCTGTTTGTTTGTTTGTTTTGTGTGTTGGCTTGTGGTAATGAGTTTCTTTGGATTTTCTTTACTATGGTAGAATCTCGTTTCTCTCTTTAAAGAAAATTTTGCAGGATATAACAATCCGGATTGGACTTCGTTTTCTTTAAGAATTTGAAACCCTTTCCTTCCTCCCCATGCCTTTAAACTTTGTTTTGAGAAATCTGTTTTAATACTGATAGGTTTTCCTTAATAGGTGATTCATTGCTTTGCTCTAGCAGCCTGTAAAGTTTTGTTCTTATGTTGTATTTATGGCATTTCAATTATTGTATGGCATGAAGTAGTTTGTTTGTTTGTTTGTTTCTCTGATCATGGCTATTTGGGATTTTATATGCTTCACTTGTAAATTTGTTAAATTCTCCTTTCATTTCTGCTATCATGTGAGTAAAGTTTTTTATTCTCTTTGGGCTCGCTAATAATTTTTCACTAATTCCAGTTACTCTTATGTTCATCCTTGTAAGGCCCAAATGAGTTTTACGTCACCATTCTGTTCTGTATGCGCCGCCTTAGTACATCAGCTAACCTTGTCAGCTAAATTACTTCCTAATGAACTAATGCTGTGAACCTTTGCCCCACTAGGGCCTGTAATCCCTGTTCCTAAAACAAAGAGGACATAAAAACCTCAGGTGGGGTCATAAACCTCAGGCCTACCTTGGGAAAACATTTAATCTCCGGCCTGGGGACACTCTTGTCACTTTACACAAGTAAACCCACCTGTTCTCGGAATGCAGCTAAAACCACAGAGTTAGCTAGTAGTTGCCCTTTGGCCTACCCCTCTTAGTTACCCTCAAAAGTCATATATTCTCAAACCCACTAATTATTTTAAAGGTCAACCTAAACTAACCAATGCCATTTGCTTCTGTAACCGTGCTTGCAAAACCCCCTTTGTCTTCGGGCTTAAAACCCAGCCCACGGTCAGCTCGGGGCTTCTCTGTTCCTGCACGTTCAGTGAGCCCCATGCATGCATGGAAAATAAAATCCCCTTGCTTTTGCATGAGAGGACGTCTCTTGGAGTCTTTCTTCACACGGTGGGCTTCTCAGACCTAACAGTCCTCTTCCAATCATCTAGGAGCTGTAGGATCCATTTTTTATGTTTTTGTTTTCAGTTTACCGTGGGCCACAGTACTATCCTGTAGGTCTCACCCTCTGTCTTCAAGCTGAGGGTGTTGCTTCTGTTATGCACACATTCAGTCATGCTTTTCATCTCCCGGGCCTCCATTTGGAATTTTCCTGTGCACTCCTACTCTTTGCTGGTACTTTCAGAGCTACCTGCTGTGTGGCTTATGGTTTTCTCCCCCTCAGTGCACGGTCAGCAGAGAATATATGACTTTTTAGGGTAACTAAGAGGGGTAGGCCAAAGGGCAGCCACTAGCTAACTCTGTGGTATCCATTTGGGGGAAGTGGGGAGTTTTTAGAGGCATTTTATTGCCTTGTCTTCCTATTTCTATTTCTGTTGTTGTTTGATTAGTCAGTTGACTTGTTTGTGTTGGGTTTCTCAGATGTTTTGGCCCGATGTCTCATTCTCTGGGAGAAAGCCACAGTATTATTTATAATCCCCCAGGCAACGCGGATGTTGGCACAGAGAGAAAAACACATACTGGCCACTACTATGTTATGGTAATAAATTCAGCAGCAGCAATGCCATCAGGCATCACCTGGATATTGACAGACATAGGAAGCTTTCACAAATAGCCCTTTACCGAAACAGAGGATTCTGGTGTTAGTGGAGACAATGAAGCCCCCTTATCTTCACCTACAGCAATAGAATGACCTATGTTTTTATCTATAGCATATCAGAGCACAGATTTCCACTGGTCATTGGCAGCAGTGCCAGCACTTAAACTCCAGAGCAGACAGATCCCTTCTTCGCAGCTGCCCCTTCTGATGATTACTTACACTGAGCTTCCGCCTCTTGAGCTGACTGTGGTTTTCAATTGCTACCATTTCTTGCTTTTAAATTGTAAATATCTGCTCTTTTCACTGGAAACTGGAGGGCAGGCAAGTATTGCGTTGATCAGAAAATGCATGAGAGCCCTTGGCAGGACAGGAGACAGCAGCAGGACCACTTTGATTCTACTGCTGTTTTAAACAGACCCCAGGGCAGAGCATCTGCACCACATAAGAAGCAACACTGGAGAAGTACAGCACTTAGGAAGCCAGAGAAAGAGCCTCTGCCCTGGCATTCTTAGTCGTAATGCTTACAGAACCCAGCTCTGAATCTATCATTCTTTTAATGTACCTGAGACGGATCTATACAAAGTCATGGCTTCTATAGTGTTGGTGTTTGCATCCAATATGATTCTGTTTTGTTCTCCAATGGTTTAATTCATAACTACAGGACTGATGGCAGTGTTAATAACAAAAATCCTTGCTCCTTCATCTGTAAATTAAACACATTTAAAACTGAGATGAGAGAAAGTGTTCTAAGACCTCATATTAAAACAAAACAGTAATCAAATTTTAGACATGTTATTTAATTTATACCCAATGATTTCGTCCAAATAATCCTGCTCACTCTCCCTTAGGAGAAAGAGCAAGCATGCTGCTCAAAGGAGGCCACCAAGGCCGGCTGCGCCTGCGAAGCTGATCCTACACATCCTTCTCGGCAACTGGGAGCTGTGTTGCTTTAACACACTTTTTGCAATTTCAAAGACAAAAATTTCCCAAGAAATTTCCCCTACTGTGAAGCAGCACATGAACACTGGACTGACCCCTTCAGCTATAAACCAACATGCCTCACTTACAAAGCATCAAACATCTCAGCTTCGGGGAGGGACCATGAGTTCAGTTGGTAGAAAAACTGCAACCAGAGAAGCAAGCTGAGAGGCATCACGCCATGGCAGTGAAGAAGTTATTAAAGCATTTCTATCTTTTTAGTACTTCGCATCAGGAAAAATAGTTTTAAGCATCCATCTTATCTCTGAGGATTAAACCAGTGTGTGTGTGTGTGTGTGTGTGTGTGTGTGTGTCTGTGTGTGTCTGTGTGTGTTTACAGAATCTTCCTTGTTACCTCCCCCACCTCCAGCTTTCTCTAAAAGATAAAGGAATCCAGGCAAGCACTTCCCCAATGCGAGCTATGTGAATTTCTACTTGAGCCATACAGCCATTTTAGCGGGGCAGTGTTAGGCCGCTTAAGTAAAAGCTGACCTTCAAGTCACACCCCTCTCTACATAGCCACAGAATGCAGGTAGCCACGGAACACTTGCTCTCTGAGTCATGAGGTAGAGGGAAACATCCTCTGTGCTCTCAATTTAATCTTTCTTCCTCCTCTACACAGGCATTTGGGTCTGAGGCATCTTCCTGGACTTCAGCCAGACTCCAGACAAGACCCAGGCTGCAAATGCTGTCCCCAGTGGATCTTGCGAGCCAGTTCAGCGCCACTGACCAGCAAGGGGATATTAAGTTTGGATGGTGAAAAATTGACAAAGCAGCTGCAGGAAGATGAAGACGCCCAGCAGTGCCCGCGGAGGTGCAATCACACATCCTCTCTGGGCTCAGTGCTGACAGAAATCCAAAGAGACACTCTAGCTGGCACCTGACAGAAAATCCGTGAGCCTGATTAAACTCTCCAGTGAGGCCCTTGCGGTCCACAGCACCAGGATGCTAAAATATTCAAGAAGGTTAACAACCAGATGCCCCCCGGAGTTAATAACAGAGCTTGAAAACCTGTCTTGAGCTGCCTTTCTAACTTGAGCCAGGTCCAATTGGTAGTAATTAAAAGTCCTACTCAGGCCTAGCCTTCATAAAATGAATCGTTGGTCTCCATCAGTGAAAAGGAGCAGGTATTTAACTTTCAGAGCTACCGAAGGCAACCAAGAGAACTGGTTTGAACCAAACCTAAAGCACTTTAGCCTTGTAGCATTTGTTCCTACACAGCTATTTGGCTCCTGCTGTGTACTTGCTCCTTCACAGGTAGAAAACTAAGAGAGTGGGACACTCTCGGGTGTTGCAGCCACCCCCAGCCACCCTTTCTCATTAGCCCACGAATTCCAGTCTACAACCCCAAGCACACCCCGCTGGTTCACCAGCCTTCTCCTGCCTGATCTTTACTAATATCTGCTCTGCACTGCTGAGGACACTTTCCTCTTCCCAGCCCATACATATGATCCTTTTTCAGTTGCCTGATGGTTCCAATGGTGAGAATGCTGCAGAGCCTGCCTGCCCCACTGTTATGTTTGTGTCTAGAGATCCCCCCAAAGCCTCATGCAAGAGGCTTTGCTATTAACTAGAGTTTGCTATTAACTCATGATCCACTGGGATTGTGGACGTGAGTGCTACACCCAGCCTGGGGTGGATAGCCTGAATGCAACTTGTTCTCTGTAGCCATGGTTGCTGTTACTCTTCCCTTTTGTTCTTCCTGTTTTGCTGCTTTCTGCCACCATGCCATGAACTGCTCTCCTCTGCCATGTACCAGTCTGCCTTGGAGCCAGCTGAGCATGGACTGAAACCTCCAGTAACTGTAAGCTAAACAAACCTTTCCTTCCTTTATTTTGGGTGTCAGATATTTGTCCCAGCAATGAGAGAAGAGTGACTAAGACACCCACCCTGGGAGAATCAGCCACTGCCCTGGCTCTGCCTGGCACTGACGTGACTGGGCTGGCCCCCCACTGCACACTCCCATGACCAGGTCTGCCTGAGCCCTTCTGTGCAGGACTCAGCCCACACCACATGCATACCCGGCATGCAGCTGTGGCACAGTGGACATGAAATCAATACTTGAGTCAGGCACTAAAACCTATAACTGCAAAGTCATAGGAGTGAATGTTATCACAGACATTCTTCAAGTTGCTAAGATATAAGGGAAGCAGCCACAAATAGGTGACAGACTGCAACCTGGGTCTAAAGATGCTGTGACTATGGAGTGACCACACAGAGGTGGATATCGGCGTCCTCCATGGGGAATGACCCTGGGTTGCAATGGTGCTGTGTAACTCAAAGATCTCGCTCAAATCACAGCTCCCATGAGCAATACATGTGGCCCCACACAGTCATCCCTTGTTTGTCCAAGACTCCCCTGGGGCCTTGACACTGAGGCCGGAGGCAAAGGGCACATGGCGCATAAACGTCCCCTGCACAAAGCTAAGCTTTCACTTCCACAGGACTTGAGAAAATCTTTTTGATGAAAAGAAAAATACTGCATAGATGTTTCAGCTCAAATCCAGCGTGGCCTCACCAAGGCTTCAAGGGTCTGGAGCAGGCTCTCTGGGTTGGTTATTTTGTTCTGAAGGCCCTGAACTCACCAGTGTGTGTGCTGATGAGTTCAAAGCTGACAGCGCTGTTAGGAGGAGGGCTTTGGCCAGCAGAGACAGCCACAGGGGTGTGGCCAGGAAGCACGCATCTCCCTTGCCAGCTCCTCCCTTCTCTCTCCCTGGCCCAAGTGTCCAGCTCCTTTTCCTCTCCCCGGCCACTCCACCATCCTGTTTCTGTCTTAGACTCAGTCAGCCATGGACTGAAACTGAGCAACACAGACCTCCCCCCTCTGAGTTGTGGGTGCCCGGTATTGTGTCCCAGCAGGGAAAAGGTCAAAATCAACAGACATCCTGCGCTCCAGATAGACTGCTCAGCCTCCCAATGAGGGACAGCTACACCCAAAACACCAGTGAGCATGAAACCGAGTGGTCCCTTCCTACAGGCAGCAAGGCAGACAGGGTCATGAGCAGGAGGACTTGGTGGCCAGCTGTCTCTAATGACTGAGCTGGATTGGTCTTTTCAAATGGAAGCCGCTCCCTTTCATTCATGTCAGCACACACTGGTTGAACAAGCATGTGCCAGGGCTCAGGGACCCAAATCATCACGCAGAGGAGGAGGTGCTGAGTGCAAATCTGTGGCCCATAGAAGCCATGCAGAGGCTGACCAAACCTCAGGGAGTACAGAGCCCAAGCGCTCAGCCTGTGCCTAAGAATGAGAGTCCAAATGCATGCCAGGAAGGGCATGGAAGATCAGAACAACAGGCCGATTATGCACTGATCTAGATTGTTCTTGGGGGGTCCTTGATGCAGCCACTCCTGGCCAAGCCTCCTCTCCTATTGCCACAGACATATCACTGGGTAAGAGCTTTTTGATTGAATTCATGGAATCTGAACTCATAGAATTTGCTCTATTTTTGTAGTCAATCTTCTTCACTTGTATAGTGATCTAGTGAACCAGACAAGGCAAGTGCCCAGTGGCAATTACTGTATTCACATGAATGAAGTGTGGCATGTACCTACTACTGTGCTATTTAAATAAAACACTTGGCCAGATAGAAACTGAAGGTAATAATATTCCCATCTAAATGTGTTGTGTTGTATGTAATATTGTATATGAAATTTAGAGCACCATATAAGCTAACACATGTTGTTATATAACTTAATTCATTATAAAATTGCACTTGGAATCCTTCTCCCCAAGGACCCTTCCTGTTTGAAAGTGAAGCACATGTCATTTGACCTACAAAGGTGCAAAGGATTTGGGTGCAGTAAATCCAGAAGGGGATCTGGAGACCCCCACATGAACCAGATGGAATCCTCTGTTCTGTTCTTGCTTCCAGTGGGAAAAGTCAGCAAAACATTGTCTTCAGAAAGCAGCCAGAGAGGGCAGAGATTTGCATCTGAATCTGCAGAGGTTCTGCCAGGTGTGCGGTGGAAACACTTTGGGACCCAGAATGGAGGGAGAGACTCCCTCTGTAGCATGCCCTACGGACTCGCCTGTGGGAGAAGCACTCTCCTCCTCTTCACAGTGCTGCGAGGGAAGGGCAGAAGAGAAAAAGCCTGTCACCAGAGAGGTAGGAGCTCTGCGAGAGTCTGAATCTTTTCGCAAGCTACAGAAGTGGTCCAGAGCCGTCACATCTAACCTCGATAAAGCAAGTGCCTTTGTTGCACTGGAAGGAGTAAGAATGTTGTGTGTGACATGAACAGAGATCTGGAGAGAAAGGTGTGACATGAGTAACTGGTATCATGTTCCTGTCTCTTTTTTTTTTTTTTTTTTTTTTTTGGTGGAACTGGGGACTGAACTCAGGCCCTTGTGCTTGCCAGGCAAGCACTTATTCTACTGAGCCATCTCCCCAGCTCATGTTCCTGTCTTGTTCAAGAGCTCATTTCAGGCACAGCTTCAGGAACTGAGCAATGTGCTTGGTTATCGTCAGCTCCAAATTGTTTCTCCTGGAGCTTCAAATTCAATTACATTCTGAGATAAACACGAAATCAATTGAACAGATGGATATATGGTGATCCTATTTACCCAATTCTCTCTAAATTCCATACACTTACAAGATAAATCTCTCTTGTGGGTTTCATGTTCTAGTGAATTTGGGAAGGAGAAAAGAGAATCAGTGTAAGCATGTTCCCTGGAAGGATTTTAAGAATATGAAATCTATATAGACACACGTGTGTGTCACACACACACAGCATGTGCGTGTACACATCTGTTAGGGTTCACTAGAGGAATAGAGACTTACAGAGTGGGCTCCTAACTGCCGCCTGCAGAGATGGGTGTGGAAGAGTGCCAGAGGGGCACTCTGCCTGCTGTGGAGCCCAGTGATCTGCTAGAGATGGACGACCTGCACGCACTGCAGATCCCCATGGGAGTCAGTCCGGAGGCACAGGGCCTGGGCTGGAAGCCTGAAGCAGACAGCCAAAGCTGAGAGAGAAGACTGGCACTCGCCAAACAGGCTGAAGGGACCTCCTCCTTCTTTCTCCTTCCCTCTTCTTCTCAACTTCTTTCTCTTTCTATTCCACCCAGGCTACAAACCTACTGGTTAGGCTCCAGCACACCCAGGTGGGCCTCCTCTGCGGTAAGTCCGTCCTCCAGACGCACCCAGAACCCACCCTAAGCCAATCAGTGAGGCACTTCTCACGCACATTGATGCCAGTTGCTTGTCACGGCGCACAGGCCAGGCCAGTGAAACCTGGACTGTGTGCATTCAGCAATTCAGCCAACCTGTGCATTGACTGATCCAGGGAGAGGAGTGGAGGGGCTTGGTAATGGCTCAGATTATGTAACTGTTACCCACTAAGGGTGAATTCACCTTACACTGGCTAGATCTTTCTTTTTCATTTATTTAACTTTTATGCTAAAGACAAATATTTCCTAATATTGTAAGACTCAACTTCACAAATTGCTCCCCCAACATTCTGACCTCTCCTTAATCTGAGGGTGGATACTCACTCCCACATGCTCATAAAATTAGGATTATATCAAAGATGCCACGTAGGAGGTTATTTTTGTCCCATGAAGTAACACAAATGTCATGGGAAGTGCTGGGCAGAGGACAGGAAGCCCCGGGGAGCTTCTGTGGGTGGTAGGCAAGGGCATGACACAACAGCTGGATGACCCCACAGAACAGCGGCACAGAGACAGCAAGGCATGTGGCCAAGAACAAAGGAACAGCCACGGGCCAAGTAAATGGGTCATGAACACAAATCTGTAAGGATACTTTGTTGTTTCAATGGCTAAAAATGTGGACAGTGATTCTTTAAGATTGAGAAAAGTGTCGCCATGTAAGAATTGGTTTGGCTTTTGCACCAGAAAATTTTCTCAGTTTCAGGGTTTCCTTTGACCAAATGAAACAGAAAGATGAATTAAGACAAATCACTTTTCTGTTTCAGGTGCAAGAAGTGTACTTCACAGGACAAACCACTGCACTTCTGCTCAGCAGGAGCCCCCGCCACTTCAGGGGTCCTGCTCCTGAGGGCACATCACCATCCCGTACAAATAGGGCTCACTAGGTGACAGCTGTGGTTCTCACCCTCCTCTGCTGCAATGCAGTCTAAGTCCCACATCAGTTGTGACACCAAGGAATGGACGGAGACCCACCAGGTAATCAGCTGGTCAGAAACCCCTGGCTGCCGTGACCAGCTTCTGTTCTGCCCCCTGAAGCTCAGGTCACTGAACTGGCAATGCCGTGAGGTTTTCCTGCTATGTTATTGAGCAAGCTGATCACCACTTTATATTTCTGTGTCATTTTCATTCAGACTGGAAAGCACATCTGCAATTTTAATAAATACTAAGAAAACCTGTAATCTGTCTCTCTCAAGTTCCTAGGCTACTAAATTAGACCAGACATGGCAATTTCCCGGCTGTTGGATTTTTCATTTGCTTCTTTCAGCATTTTTTGCCTCATCTTTCTATTAGTGAAGGCCTTTGTGGGGACTGATTAAGCCAGCCAATGCTGGCTTGTGTCTTCCGCAAGGAGATGAGAATTATTATGATTTAGAATTAGGACATCGCCTAAGTGCCACACACATTCAGAGAGGCTTTCAGAGGCTGATTCGAGCAAAGGGGAGGATAGCTGATTTGAAAGGGGCGCGGGGGCTGACTGGGGCTGACCCAGGGGGCGTGTTCTGGCTTCCAGCTCTGCTCTTCTTGCTCTCTCTGCTTCCTGTCCACCGTGATGCGAGCACCTTTGCCCCACTCCACCCCTCTGCCATGCCATTTCTGCCGTGGAACCAGCCAACTCTGGCCTCAAACCTCTATGAAAACTGAGCCCAAATCACCCTCCCTTAAGCTGCAGGTGCCAGCAGTAAGAAAGTGCCTAAGACGCAATCTCTTCTTCTTCTATGGAACTGATATTCGGACTTGTGAGAAGGGCTGGCAGGAAGTATGGCCACGTGGCACAGCACTCCACATCTTCACAGCGAGCTTCTCCAGGGAATTGTGGATACCGGCCATCTGCAGACTCCCTTACTTCATCTTCACCCCATTTGGCTCAACACTTTCTGCTTACAGAGGATTATTTCTCCACAAAAGACTTGGACAAACTCTTCATGGAAACCTTACTCTATGCTGATGAAACCTTAGAGCTCTTTCCTAACATGAAAAGAAGTGATCCTGAGCTCACCTGCTTCACTTGAAAGCATGTTGGTTCCTATGATTCTAACCTGAGTGTGTTAGGTTATAACCAGTAATTCATTTAGTAATCAGTGATTCATTCAATAGCTGTCCATTTAATAAGCTCAAGCATAATTTTTCCAGGCTTGATTCTTATCTCATTTCACTTAATTACCAGAATCAGATTTTCTCAGTTTAAACAGTTTGACTACAGCTTCCTTACATTTCAGATTAAGTGCCAGTGTTATCCTCTCAGAGCCTACTGACCCACCCTCGTCCTGACCAGCGGCCTTCTCTCTTCTCTCTTCTCTCCAGTACTCTGCGCACATTCTGATCAGATCATCTTTACACTGCATATCCAGTTGTCTGCCTCGCAGATACGCTTTGCTACCCAGGACCCAGAGCTGTTCCTCGCGTCAGAGCCCCTGTGCTGAGCCGCCATCCACTCTGGTCCTGCTGGACCACGACCAGCCTAGCTGCACACTTGCTTCCTTGTCGCTCTGGGACTTTGTTATGACTTGACATCCAGTATGGCAACAGTCAGCAAAGTTCTTCTGCAAATAGGAAGCACTGCAGTAGATATTATGCGCTCTCTGGGCCATACAGTTTCCACTTAAATACATGCGTGCATTACCTGTTTGCGCACTGTCACATGAAACTAAGTCCAGGTGCTTGAACAGAGGCAAAATGGAGAGCCAAGGTTCAGCACCGTGAGGGTCATAATACAGGCAGCCCCATTGGTAACAGAAGGTGAGGAAAAAAGGCAGGAAGGGGACTTGGAAGTTACTGCTAGGTGTACAAACTGAAGTCGTGCAAAAGCATTGAGGTCCGCAGAGCTCTTGCTGGGCCCATGCAGGGCTGAGCTCCAGGTAGGAGGCAGCACAGGGCCCTTACTGCTCATGGTAAGCATTTAGCACCTGCTGTCACCATGCGCTCCGCCAAGATGAGCAGGGGACGTGGCCGTCATCGCCCCTAGACAGGTATGGATATAATCAGAGGTAAAAGCACTCAATGACTTAAACAGCTGGGAAACCAGCCCATCATTGAATTCTCATTTTGTCTGATTCCAAAAAGAACTTTGCTCTATACAAGAACTAAAAACAGCCTCAAAAGCATATACATTAAAAAACTAAAATAAACTCAAATGCCACAATAAAATAAAAATTAACTATAAAAAATGTAAACTAAAGCCAAGAATGATGTTGTTCATGCCATATGATGATGACTGTGAAAGTTGCTGATCTTAAGGACAAGGAAAACCCTTACATTCTCATTTCTGGGTCCCTGGATTTCGCTTGAGATGCTTCTACTGAACTTTGGTTCACTGTCTAGCAACCAGCTCATGACTACCCAGACTCTTGCTTGTTAATTACAGTGAAAAATACACTTAACAACACAACAAGCAGATTTGTATTTTATCTTTCTTAACAGCTGGTTATGACTTGCTGTTTTAAAATACTTCACTATTTGTTAATTATATCATCCCTAACACATTTCAGCCATCCATGGATTATGTGCTCTGTTTGACAGGGGTAAGTATGACTTCAAGGAAAGCACAGCAGTTCTATTTGTACAGCAATCTGCTTTTCACAGGAAGTAATCGGTTTCACTAAGACATGATGTGTACAGCAAAACATCACATCACAGAAATGCACAATCCAACCATGAGGCTTACGCAGAAATGGGGCAGGGCAGCACTGAAAGTCCTTACCAATGAATCGTAACTGTTTTTAGAGAATGGTAGCAGAGTTTTACATGACTTAAATGGTTAAAAATCCATAAATGCTAAATAAACATGGCACTGTTTGGAACATGTCTGAAGCTCGCTTGTAAGAGGAGGTTTCTGAGTGTCAGTGCGGAAATCTTTGCAGAGGCACAGCGAGCCTCATCTGATGCTGGCAGGAAGCAGGGACGCCAGGTACAGCGCGTGAGCACGAACACCTCTGTGTCTCCAGTGGCTCGGACCACTTTCCTGGCACTGGGACACAATGCCAGTCACCTTCAACCTGAGGAAGAGGCTGAGCAGGGCTCACAGTTTTAGGGGATTCAGTTCACAGTCATGGGCCCCAGGGGAGAAGCATCGTGGGGGAAGAACAGGAGAGGAGACTGCTCAGTTTGCAGTGTCCATGGAGCAGAGAGCAGGCCAGAGCCACAGAGGAAGGGGCCAGGGAGCAGGTCGCGTCCCTGGGCCATCCCCCAGGGAGCTAGAACAGCCTTTCCAGCCTTCCGCACTGTGCATGTTGCTGTCTTCTGCTGCGCACCCCATACACCCTGGTCCTGCTGGACCTACAAGACCACCTGCACGCTCGCTTCATTGTCGCTTTGGGAGTTTGTTATGGCTTGTCATCCAGTAAGGTAACAGTCAACAAAGTTCCTCTGCAAACAGAAAATATTGCAATAAATATTGTGCCT
This sequence comes from Ctenomys sociabilis, assembly GCA_004027165.1. NCBI lineage: Eukaryota > Metazoa > Chordata > Mammalia > Rodentia > Ctenomyidae > Ctenomys > Ctenomys sociabilis. The sequence continues at coordinate 37,285 of PVKA01011883.1, forward strand.
CCTGGGCCATATAACTTCTGCTGCAACTACTCAACTGTGCCAGTGGATGCGGAATTCTACATTGAAGTTGTAAAAATGCATAAATTTGACAATGGACACTGAAATTTTCACTTCATATAATTTTCATATGTCAGGAAACATGAATTTATTTTTTAACCATTAAAAACTATGAAAAACCATTCATACTCATGAGCCATCCAAAAAGAGGTGGCAGGCAGAATTAGGCCAGTGGGCTGTTTGTCAGCCCTTGCTCTACAAGTGTAGGGTTCTCACCCAAAAAGGAGGCACACAGAGCAGGCTGTGTGAACACCATGACACTGGAGGGGACACAGTCCATGATGAAAAGCTGAAGCAAGTGGGCCAAGAGTTGGTAGCAGATGTTCTTGCCCAGGCAAAGGGAAAAGGCCAAGGTTGGAGACCCCACCATGGTGCTCATTAGCACTCTGGGTAGGGCTCATGGGGAGAAGCCGAGCAGCACAGGAATGGCTGCATTGGGTGGCCGGAGGGGAACCCAAGCCCACCGGGAGAAAACCACCAGCACCCTGTGTGAGCATCCCCAGCTTAAACCTCCCCTGGAGGGCAGTGATATCTGACCTGTGGTGGGGGTGGAGGGAGGCCCAGGCCCTCCCTGGTCTACAAGCTCAGCACTGTAGCCCTCAGCTGGTGTCCCTGGACCATGAGGGTGAGGTGGCTGTACATCAGAACAGGGGTGCCCACTGCTGGGGACACTGGCTACAGCACTCGACTACCACTGTCAGGAACTAGCTACAGGGGAGGTGAGTGGCAAACAAGGTGGGAAACACTTCTGTGTTTACAAGAGCTCCCTGTCACCCACACCATTACCTACGCACATCACCACCTGAGTGCCACCTGCTGTCAGCTCAGGAGCAGCACGAGATTCTCAGGGGAGCAAGGACCACTCTGAGAACTGTGCATGTGACTAATCCAGGTGGCACATGCCTTGTGACTATTTAACCCAGAGCCCACTCCCACACATCCCATGGAACAGTGTCGTCCATGAAACCAGTCCCTGAAGTAGGCTGTCCTGCCCTCTCAAAAGGGACAGAATCATGCCCACAACAGTTCTTTCCACTTTGGACTTCAGTTCCAATGACCACACTGGAGCCAGAACAGCCAACAAAATCTCTGGCAAACCCTAGATGGCTGAATAGTAGAGAGATGAAAGCTCCAACAAGGAGATGATGCCTTCGATACCAAGCTCTAGATACAACTTCACCACCTCCTCACCCCTGCACATATAGAGAACTCCCCTAATTTTGTTCATACCACATGGCGCTGAGTTGAAAGCTGTGACAATTCAGGGCCAAAGAAAAGACCCTCCTACACAAAGCAAAGTTCATCCAATCAAAGCATTAAAGCCAAGGTCAGAGTAAAAATAGACCAAAAGAAGTCAGGCATGGGCATTGCAGATGTGGCTGCTAACACAGGAAATCCTCAGCCCGTGCCCTGAGCCAAGGGACTGCCAGCCAGTGATCTCCATGCTGGAACCTGAAGTTCCCCCAGGAAGCTTGGTATCTCTCTGCAGGAGCCCAGAGACTGGAATGCCTTCTGGGGACAAATCCCTCAGCCTGTGTCCTGATTGGGCAGCCCCAGAGAAGGGAGAGTGCAGCCAGGTTAAAGCCTCTCCATGCCCACACATGAAGACAGGACCTCCACACCAAAGGGCCTCGGGGACCATCTGACCAGGTCTCTTGGGGGATGAGGCTCATGCACATGATTGAACAGACTTGCCAAAGGCAGGAACTGTGACCAGCCAGCAGGGTAGCTCCTCATCTGTACCGTGCCTTGTCACATACCCAGATGTCTTGTCAGTGCTGTTGTTCTACACCCTTGTCCCACGACTCTGATAAAGGTTAAGGGTGAGGTTCTGGGCAGCAGATGCCTCTTCCTGGGAAATCACAAGAGGCTCGAGGCATAACATCACAAACGGGGCTTCTGGCTCTCTCCCTCACAGTGGAACCAAATCTTTGGGATTTCAGAACAGACCACTGCCTTGTTTAATACTTTAAGGGCAGCACGAGCATCGAGCAGCATGGATTCCTACTACGATGGCCCTGTGTGGTCAGCAAGAAAGCTGACGAGAGCCAGAGGGTTAGGGGAGATTACTGCCTACTGAATTAAGTTGTCCCTGCCATAGCCCCCGCCACTCCAGGTATTGTGGCTGCAACTGAATTAACTACACAAGCAGCACTTCATGTGTCATCTTGAATATTTCTGTTGTTTTATTCTTACCTTTTTGATCAACATCTTCTTATAACCAGATTGCAAAACATATTTACTGCTGCTGCTAGGACAAAATAGTTTCTTTAGCCTTTTGCCACTAATAAGTGTTATGAATGGGACAAGCTTATCCCCTTTTGGGAGACTCATTCCTCTAATATTGATAATGTCATCCTCATAGGTTCCAGTAAGGAAGGACAGTAAGAGCACTAGAGCAGATGTGAACCCACAGGAGAGCCCGGGGGTGTTCATTCATCCTGAGCCCCCCAGGCACCCAGGTCAAGGTCGGTTGTGACGGCAGCTGTGCTACCAGAATGGGCCCCTGAGCCTGAGGAGATAACCATTCCTGACTTGACTTTGATCAAGATCTACACTGAAAAGGCAACTTATCTTTATTTGTCAAATAGAAAGGAAATATTTAATCAAAGGTAATATCCTCCTGATATACAACTGTACTGCCACCACCCTAGTGACCCAAGGGGTCTCCTTGACCCCTCACTCAGAGTCCTCTTGGGAGTCACCTGAGGATGCTTAGGTCTGGTCTGATGGCAACTCACCCAAACTACAAGGTGATGGCTTCTAGTGAAAAGAGGTGGGGGTCCTGCCCCGAAGATAATTCCAAATGACTGGAGAGACACAGTCAGGCCCATGGACCAAACTAGAGTCCATCACCATTGCCATGGACAATGCTCCTAAACGTGACAAGTTTTACATGTTCCCAGATTCTTGAGCTTTGGCTAAGAGCCTGGCTATTTACATTGGCCGTATAGCATAGAGTACACTGGTCATCTGGCATCACCTTGCAGCTGTGAGTGGCATTTAGTAGCCATGGACAATTCCAACTATTACAAGTGGTGATAGTTGCCTTTTCACCGCAGATCTGACTTTGCAATTCTAAGAATGGAAGGTTCTGGCCACACAATTACAGCACTTAAGACTAACCTGGCCTGTGTTTGGCATTATCTGGACCAGCTCTAATCAGTCATACACTATTAGAACAGAAAGGACCTAACAGTGACCTGGTAACCACGGCATTTGATGGACAAACTCCTGGTGCCATCCACAGGCTGAATAGATCTTTTTTTTTTTTTTTTTTTTTTTTTGAGGGAAGGGCCTACAGGGTGTTCAGGGCCTCTCTACTAGATTGGACTCATAGTAATTCTCCAGTTTACAGCCTCCAAAGTGCTGGGATTACAGGCATGTGCCACCACACCCAGTCTCAATTGCTATCTCAGAGAACCCTGGGGGCAGGGCTGACACAGGAGGCTGAACCCAGGGATTGAACCCCTGGCCCCTGCATGTGCTTTAATCCACTGAGCTATTTGTCAGGCCCTCTGAATAGATTTTTAAGGACTCAAGAGATAACAATTTTTGGACAGGCTTCATGATCATCAGCATGAGTGACACTCCTTGGTCAGATAGAGAGGCAAAAAGGTGAGCTGTTCCCTGCTGGGCAGAGACAGAGGAACAGGGAAACTGATCTTCTGCATCTTATTCCACCATGATAACCCCAACCATTTGTTTTATTTTTCACTGATCTGGGAATCAGGAAGCCCAATAAGTGTCACCTTAGCAGCAGGCTTCAGTTTTAGGTAGAGTGGACAAACACAGGATTATGATCAGTCAGGGACTAGAATTCCCCTCAGACAACCATGGATGCTTGCAAGTGCTGTCATCATATGTAACTCCATGACCTATGACCCAGGAGGACAAGCATGCTAGGAGGACTTAGCAAAGGAGGAAACAGATACCAGGTTGCTGAACAGACTGGCTGGCAAAGGGGGAAGGGTGATTCCGGCAGCCTAGGAGCTGCAGGGAGAAGGGATCATTAGGCAACACTTTGTTCGTCTTCTAAATAAACCTGCACAGTCGGATGAACACTCCTGTAGTCTACCTGGGTGTAGCAGCATTGAATCCAACTTGGTCATCACACCTGTCTACTTTAAGTGAAAATTGAAACACTCATATGGGTACTGACGTTTCCCCATGTGCACACGAGCATGCGGGATAGCACCCTTGCTCCATTCTGTTGCAAGTTTAGGCCAAGTCATCTTGAGTTGTGCCCCATGTAAGTCTCACCATATGTCACTGTCCACATGGCTTGGCAAAGGTGATACAATAGGAATCCAATGAGGTTTAAAGCAAGTACTAACCTAGGGTGATATATTTGAATATGGGAAAGAATGGGCCATAGAATGTCTTTGGGGGAAGTGAGTTGGGGGCCATCTAGCATGCTCTGTAGTCATTTGAATAACACTAGATCCTTTGTTGGGCCTCCAGGTAAAGAGGACCTCTCCACCTGGGAATACAGCACCTTCCAGTTGGCTCTGGGTAGCAGTGAGAGTACCGCCCCACCACCAGGGCACACATCCGAAAGACAGTGGCTAGGAATTCAACCTTACGGTTTTCTACTGCAGCCAATGGGACAGCATAAGCCTCAAAGAATATTCTAAATTTGCAGTGAGTGGTATGTCACAATGGATAATAAACTAGTCACACGCCCTTCCTACACAAGGAGGCACCTGCAACACCACCAAACCTTCTGAGGAACGGCTCATACACACCATGTGGCAGAAAGCTACACAGTTACCTAAATAAGACCTACTTGTTAGGCCCCTCTAGAGCTCCCAGGTGACCACATGCTGCATCTGTCGAGAGCTCAAATCACTGCTAGCCATTGATGCCATCCCACCAATCAGTTCCCACTGACAGTACCTCACGCCACTGATGTGACATGGATTATAGCCAACCAGTGCGTCTAATTTGTATAGCTAACAGGGTAGCAAACTTGTGTGAAAACTTGATTTCAGCTGAGAAACTGTGGGGACCACACAACAAACAAGCCTTGGAAAGGGCCACCCCTGCACATCCCCACTGAGTGTGCCACTCTGTGGGCCCAGCTGTCCCTACAGACTGAGGTAATTTTGTAGCCAATTATGTGTGCATAAAGTAGCCATGGCAACTACTGTCTATGTGATGATGCTCTTCTGAGCCAATAAGAAGGGACTGGCTTATTCAGGGCTTTAAAAAGGTGTTGAGCCACCGGCCCTGATGATGTCACCTTGGCATCCCCCACTTTGTGCAAAGTGCCATCTGGACCATCTGGTGATGTCATTCATAGGACTTAGAGGCAGAGCGCAGGGCCCCTACTGTGCTCCCGCTCCCTCTGCTGTGAGCATGAACACCCTGCTGTGGGCCCCTGGGTCTTGCTGCACACCCGCAGCAGGAATGGCACTAACTCGGTCTGAGATCACTGCTCTCTGAATCTTCTCCTCTGAGGACAGTCACCCTCTCTGAATTTGGAGCTCTCCCCTAACACTAGGCAAGTGACGACAGCAATAATTTCACATGGGACCTGAACTTCAATAGTATTTGTCCTTAATCTATCCTATCTCAAGGAGAACTAATGGAAAGTTTCAAGATGTGGTAGTGGCAGTGACACAGCTGTGGCAGTGCTCCAAGTGGCCTTCATGCCTGTGACCTTAAAGATATCAAGCTACAGAAGGGAGGAGAGAAATAAGGAAGAAAGGCTAGCCTGAGGGGGACTGATGGACATTGCCAGGCCCAGAGCACTCCTTCTCCTTCCTCAGACACTTGGCTGGAGTGAAACCCTCAACCAACATGAGTGCTCTTAGAATTTAGCTTTGGGTTCGAATCTACCACTGGGGTGAGGCAAGCAGAGCACTGAGGCTGGGCTGCTGTCTCCTGACAATTCCCTTCCACAAGCATGAACCGGCGATTTGCATAATCCTGCATTTGTTATGCAAGCCTAAGTGTGTGAAGATAGAAAAGAACAGGCTTTTCCTATATGAACAGCTAAAACAGATGGCTGTGGTTCCAATTTATTTAGAATAAATTACTGCTACCATAAGTGGAATAATTTACACATATGATTTTTTTTAAATCCTTCAACTAAATCTACTATTCTTCAATAACATTACTTGGATAATGACTCTTCTTAGAGGACAAAAAATTATTGGACACCAGGTAAACAGAAATTTGCAAATGGAACTGAGTAGTGATTTTGAGTTGAAAGTGAAGATCTAAGGAAAGCACACTGTCTAAAACAGCGATGTGTTATAAACAAAAATCTTATCTCCTTTACGATATTGCATAGTATCCAAGACTCTACACATTTAAGACCATAACTATTTTACAACCACTGAAAAGAAAAAAATTACTACCAATGAAATTATCAAATTGTCACTTAGAACTCTTCCGTACACATAAACTTGGTTCCATTAAAGCTCTATCTGTGAGACTATAACCCTATCTCTAGGGATTTCTTCCAAGCTACTGACACTCATCTTGCATAGCGTGGTGCTCATACTCGTTTAGATTTGGCTAGAATAGGTCATTTCGTATGTGCCAACTCCCACTGGTGAGGCCATCCATGCTCAAACCTTGGAGCAAATCTCCGTTTCTGGCTTGCACACCCCTCCGAAGTCCAGACTCACATGTCCAGGAGATGATCGGTCACACATCCATTGGTAAAGCTCTCACTCACAAGGATCTTCCATCAACTTCTGACAGCCTTTCTGTGCAGCCTTCACCGCTTCAGGAAAACTGCACTTTTCCTTCTTCTGGGACTCATCCAGACCCCTTTCCCCAAAGTCCTGTATCTACTCTACCATAAATCCTGTTCACTCTTGGCAAAACATCCAGAATGCTGCCACTTCTCCCCACTTCCATGACCCCGCTGTCATCTCCCACTTAGCTTTCTATCCCCATCGTCAGGCTCACCCCAGCCGTACCTTCACTTTGCGCCATCGCATTTTATTCTCCACATCGCTGCTATTAGAACTGAATCCCACCGAGGTTCTCTGCACACAGTAGCTGTCTCCAAGTTCTAGCAGGACCCTGCTGTGCGTGTGCCTGCAAAGGCACCTCCCCTCCTTTAATTCTTTAACTGAAATCACATCCTCAGAGATATGCGGAGCTCCTCGCTGAGTCCCGCTGCTACCCTGCCCAGCCTTCCCAGGCTCTTGCAGTCCCCTCCACTCTGCTCTGCTTTCACGTACGGGACATTTCCCTGAAGTTGCTGTTCACTTTGTGCATCGTTCATTGTTTCTCTTCCCTGCAGAATGCAGGTTCTGGGTATCTTTGCCCACGTTAGTCACTGCTGAGGAGCTGTACAAAGGGCTTCAGCACATGCTGGCTGGACAAATGCGAGGATTCTGAGCACTGCTCGGCTAGAATGTGTTAGATGGAGATCAGCTGCCGGAAGCAGACGCCGCCAAGTCCAGGGTCAAAAACCACAGCTCGGAGTAAGAGAAGGTAGAGGAGAACTGCGGGAGGGAAGACTCAAAGCAGCCACCAGTGGGACATGGGCGCCCTCGGGGGCTCTGTGCTGCCCTATGTGTTAGGTGTGACTCCGCAAGCCAGGAGGAGGAAGGCCTGAAGGCGATTTCCTTCCTTTCTTTCTCATTTATTTATTTTATTATATTGAGAAAGAAATAGCAATGAGACAGTTTCAAAACAGATTAGTAGGGCAGTTATAATAATTAATACATTGCATATTGTCTTCATAGTAGTTATTCATAGTACAAGATGCAGATGTGATATCTTGTCATTTATTTATTTATTTATTTATTGTATTTTAGGGAAGGGTCTACAGGGTGTTCAGGTTCTCACTATTAGACTGGACTCATAGTGATCCACCTGGGATTACAGGCATCCACCACCATGCCCAGTCTCAATTGCCATCTCAGCATGCCTGGCAGGCCTGGGGATCGAACCCAGGCCCTTGTGCCTGTTTGCAGGAGCTTTAATCCACTGAGCTATTTGACTGGCCCCAAAACTTTATTTATTTATTTTTGTATCTAGGACAGTTTACAGGGTGTACAGGGTCTCACTGTACAGATCAGGCTCATAGTGATCCTCTTGTTTACAGCCTCCCAAGTGCTGGGATTTCAGGCAGCACCACCATGCCCAGTCTCAGTAGCCTGGAGGGGAGGGGTGGACTGCAGGCCAGGGTATCAAATTCCTGGCCCCTGAGTAGGCCTAAGTAGGTGCTTTGATCTGCTGAGCTATTTGGCTGGCCCTTGCTTAAACACTATTAGTACAATCTTTCCTCTCACTGAACTAGGAGAAAGTAGCTGTATATCTATCCTAACTATTTTGTGTTTGTTTGTTTTGTTTTCACTACAAAATGGTCATTCATTCAGATGGCTGACACTGACAAAGATCTACAAACTGCTGTACATGGTTTCAGGGTAAATCCTGAAGGGATTTGATGGAAATGTAACTGATACAAAAGTTACATTTCTTGTTATGTAGTTCTTGCTTTATCTTGGTCTTAACCATTCAGCAGAAAAGTATAAACATAAGGTATAAAAAGTAAAGCCAGCCGGGCATGGTGGCGCATGCTTGTAATCCCAGCACTTGGGAGGCTGAGGCAGGAGGATTGTTGTGAGTTCGAGACCAGCCTGAGCTACAAAGTGAGCTTAAGGCCAGCCTGAACTGCATAGTGAGACCCTGCCTCAAAAAGACAAAAAAATAAATAAATAAAATAAAAAGTAAAGCCATATTAATATGCTGAGCTGTAAAAGCTCAAGTCGACAACTTCTGACATTTCAGTTCTACAAATAACCCACTATTATTATGGACTACTGGCCTATATTGGATTATTTTGCTGAATCTGTGCACCTACAATATTTGAGTGACAAGGGAATACCCATCTCTGATTTACTTTCTTATCTCTGCCTACTTCAACTTTGTCTGCTGGCATGTGCTGCTTTTTCCTAATAGAGCTGAGTAGGACCAAAGCTAAGGGCAGCAGATGACCTCTGAGTTTGTTGGGCCTACAGAGGCAACATGGAGCTTATGAGGCCATGATTTGAAAAATAAGAAAGAGTTCCTTTGAATCAGTGACTATATAATAATCATGTCTATCTGTACAAAGAAAATTCAATGGAATGCTTATATTCAATAATCATTAAAGGAAAAGAGTGGGATGGCACTCTCTGCTCTTACGTGAATGGCTTGGAAGAAGATCTGAGCATAAGTACATTGGGCGGAGCAATCACAGCTGCAAGCTTCTGAGCTGCAGCTGTCAACATCGTGTGTGACTCAGCTCTGTGCAAAGAAAACTGGGTGCAAAATGTTGTCATCAGCAAGAGATGAGCCCATCCTGTTCCAGTGAAGAATAATTGTAGCTCTGTAGATGACAGCTCAGTGGGAGGAGTTTACAACAGCTACCTGTGTGAGTGTGTGAGCGTGTGAGTGTTAGAGTGGTGCTGGCCATGAAAAGAGAAAACTCCAAGAGGGATCCTACTGAAAGGCTCTTCAGTGTGACCAGAAGACAGTGCCCTGAACAGCTGGGAGCTCGATCTGAGCTGCAGCCGTGAAGTGGTGGGCGCAGGGGCATGCCCAGGCCTGGCTCTTGCTCTTCATCTCTTATGGACTCAGCCCCTTTCTTTAAGAGGACCTGAATTCAGGTCTGTCTTCTTTTATTTGCAGTGAAGCCTGTAAGATGATTTAAAAGATTTTGGAGGGGGGGACATAAAATGCAATCTACATTGATCAAAACCATTATATCCTGTTAAAATTTATCTTGGGGAAAATGGAAGCAGAGGGCAATAGTGCTTTAGTGAATACCGTCATTTCCAAGTTTATAGGCTTTCTTGAATGGATTCTGCCTTTGATCATGCTATAATGGCCTCTCCTGAGAACCAAGTATCTTGAAAGTGAAATTTAAGGACCTTTTCACATATAACTCATTCTTGTCCTGTACTCTAGGCAAGTGTTTCCAATAATACATTCCAAGAACTCTAAGAACATTCTCTCCAAACTAAGACTAAAAGAATTTTGGGAAATATTCCCAGGTGGAAAATATATCATCAATCATGGGATACTGAGATTGAATACATTGGAAAACCTGGAAAAATGTCTAATAAACTTGGAAATTCTTCGAAGTTAGAAGAGCAAAGGGAAAAGGCTCAGCAAGAATGGAGCTCCCGCAGCCCAGGAGTAGCGGCGGTACTGCACCTAAGCACTGCAGGCGGTATCTGGGGAGTTATTAAGGCAGATTCTTGGGCCCATTCAGGGGCTGATCCAGCAGAGCTGGTGTAAGGGGCGTCTGAGAACGTGTGTCCCTACCATACTCCAGATGCTGCTTGGACAGTTAGGATCCCGCGGGAGGTCCTGTCTAAGCACTTAGTCCAGAGACCGTCATAAGTGACCAGCACAGCTGGTTTGGGAGAGAGGGGGTGTGAGGCTGGTACCTGCCCCTAACCTCCGATGAAAGCCAAACTTAACAAAACAGAAATAGAATTGCATGATGCTTCCTGAAAATGACTCGTGCTAGCACAGCACCTGTGAAGTATGCACACCCAAAGGGCACCTTCCCAGGGTGGCACAGCCCAGTCCGCCTGGGATCCCAGCGAGCTCTTCTGAGAGATGCACTTTCTTACCCTCTGTTTTCCATAGGACAATAAAGCTCAGAGAGATCTAGCAAGTCATGCTGTCCCCAGGTACCAAAGCATACATCATGGGCGGGGGATAGCTCTGGCTTCGGATGAGCCGGGAGGGGCCAAGTCTAACAGCTGGACCTCTGCAGTGGGGGGGCCCGGTCAGGGTCGCAGCCAGCAGCCTGCCATTGGTGGCAGCGCAGGGCCCTGGGGCAGCCTGGCCACTACAGGAGCAGAATAACCTGGGCCAGGGCCACATGGCTGCGGTCCAGAAGTAGAACGTCCACAGGGAGATGCGCGATACATGAACAGCCACGAGAGCCAAGCTCTCAGGCCAGCCCAAGGGAATCAAAGGAGGAAGCCAGCCGGCCTTAGCATCGGATCTCACTGGACCCTCCACTCAGAAGTGGAAAAGGCAGTGTCTTACAGACGAAATTATAGGAGTCTACTGATGAGGACCAGAGAAGGCCTAAATCAACAGAGGCAGGCATGCTCATGACTGGAAGCCTCGGTAGCTTTAAGCTATCAATTTCATGCTAAATTAGTCCCCAGAGTCAACAAAATGCCAACAAGGTTTTTTCCAAACTTTGTTCAAAATTGTATATATATATATATATATATATATATATATATATATATATATATATATATGCAAATATGTTGTCGGGATATAAACACAAGTGATAAGGCCCTCCCCGAAAGTTAAGAGGATGTAAACAAGAATTTAGGACCGTAATCGCCTCTAGGAATGTAGGACAGGCTTCGGCTGATGGTGATTTTTTAATAGTGGTGGTGGATGCTGAAGTATTTGCTGACTTTTTTATAATTTCATGGATTTTTAAAACATTTTACATTTAATAATAACTAAAAATTAAGCTTTTTAAAATGAATGAATGCTATGACCATTAAGTGTCTTAGTAGTTCTTCATCTTTTTTTTTTTTTTTTTTTTTTTGTGCAGAACTGGGAACTGAACTCAGGCCCTTGCGCTTGCTAGGGAAGCACTTATTCCACTGAGCCATCTCCCTGGCCACTAAGTGTCTTAGTAAAACAATGCTGGGAAAAAAATATATATACAAAACTAAACTGGTCATCAAGCCCAAGAAAGAAAAGAAAGTATTTGAAAACTAATATTAATAAAGGTGAAAGATAAATTTGAGTCATTTGTAGGAAAGCACATGCACCTCTGACCATGTTAGTAAAATATATCACGCACAAGCTGAAATACTGCACACTTTCTGTTATATAAAAAACAAAGTATAGATGAATTAAGAACAGTCCTTTAAAATCATAATTTGCATATTCTGAGCAGGTTTCAGTTTCTTGTGTGGCAGTTATTCCTCCATAAAGCTGTATTAAAGTATGCAAAGCTAAGAGGAAACCTAGGGATGGAGGCTGGAAGGCAGACAGGTATGAACTCGTTTTTTAATATATAAGTGAAAACAAGCAGATATGGCAGAGCGTGTAGGGGGCGACATGCTTTCCAGCCCACGGGTGGCCTCCTGGGAGGACCAAGTCCTTGAGCCCAGCAGCACACTCAACACCAGTCGTGGCCCTCTCCACAGGACCATGGGAAGCACAGCTGACAGGAGATGGGGCTGGGTACAGAGCAGCACAGGTGAGAGGCAGCTGTCTGTGCCCAGGAGAGAAGCACAAAGACCTCAGGACACACGTTCTCACTATCATGGTTTACAGCTGGATGTGCCCAAAGCCTCACTGCTTAGAGGTGGGACTTTTGGGGGCTGACTGGATCTTAGGGGACCCTCCTGATTGCTGTTAGGAGATGAGGGATAGGCATATGGCGTGGGCACTGGGTACCCCAGAAGGTACATCCTCCTTCCTCAGATCCTCTCTCAACTCTCTTTGTTTACTGCTCACCGTGGTGGATGCAGCTTGCCTCTGCCATGCCCCTCTCCCATGCCCCTCTCCCATGTCCTTCTGTCTTGCCCTGAAGCCAGCAGCTGATGGACTAAAATATGAGCCAAAATACACTTCTCTCTTCAGTTTCAGGTGCTGGACATTTTGTCCCAGAAATGAGGGAAGGATCAAAACATGTGCACATATGCACATACACACACACTCATACACACCCCAACCCACAAGGTTCTCAAATAACAGCACAGAATTCTAACTCACTGAACATTGCAAAAAGCTATGAGTTCATACTAGCGGAACACTATAAAGGGAAGGGAAAGCAAATTTTTCCCTTTGCAAAATGCAAAGAAATAAACTGCAAAAAAAATTGGTAGAATTAAAAAATTATCCTTTGCTAGTCATCATAGGAACCACAGGGATAATCAGCCCAAGCACGAACCCCCAATGGCTATAAGAAAAATAGTGGATGAAATTTTTCTGCAGAATGGGACATTAATAGGTTCAAATATGTGTTTAGTAACATACTGGCGAGTGTGTGACATCTATAGTAGTTACCTATGGTGAGAAGTAGGACATCCACCATCTTGGCCAGCCACACCATAAAAGTGGGCAAGCCCAAAGCCAAGACCACTGACTCGGTCTCCCTTCTAATATAGTTCCCAGAAAGACAGCTCTGGGTGTTCTTGCAAACATTCAAAAGCTGGATCCAGTACAAGGAAGCACCAGACCAGCCTCCGCTGTGGGACGTTCCACAGGACAGCTGTGCTCATCAGAATGCCAAGGCCAAGCTGGACCCACTCCAGGCACAGGAGACCAAGTAGCACGTCAGGGAGGCGCCCTGGACTCTGGGCTGGAACCTGCACTGAGGAAGTGCTCTGGCCCGCAGGTTGGAGGATGAAGAGGAGCAGGGGGGATCTTTGAGGCAAGGTGTATAACTTGGAGAGGATCTCTGTGCACAGTGCTAGCATTCCACCAGCACCAGTGTCCTGATGGGGGGGCAGCTTTCTTCTGGTTTTGAAGATAAATTCTCCTGCCACTAGGAAATAAGATCCCTAGTTTTGGGGAGGATATCATGCTTGCCACACTGAGGAAGGACCATCTCATGCTATTCTTGCAACTCTACTGTAAATGTGAAAGTCTTTCAAAATGAAATGGTAACATTGTTCTTTCATTCTAAAGGAACATGTTTGTAATTCTGCATGGGGCAAATACATGCCATGGTGTGACGACACTCCACAAGGCTTCCCACTGTCCAGCCTGAACAGCTGGGTCTGCGGACACTTCCTCTGAGGAGCTGCTCACATCACTCTTCAGACTGTGGGGTCAGATCCTGCCTCTCATTCAGCCCTCTGACCCACTCAGGAAGGCAGCCCTAAGGGAGACCCTGCTCTGTCTGAGTCCTGCCGCCCCCTCCTGTGTGCTCTGCACCTGCACACACCGAGCCTGCTGCCTGTGCCCACAGCCCCACAGGAGCATGCCCGTGCTCCATGCCTTCCTTGGACACTCCTCTTCCTCAACAGCTCTTCCACCTCCAGTTTTACCCAGGCTGACAAGGGCTTCCTTTGGTCAAAGGTCCAAGCTCCTTCCTGGGGGGAGGGGGCAGAGGGCATACTAGAATGAAGGCATATAATAAATAAGTAACTTTTCCAGGCCTATTTTTCTCCACCAGCAAGCTATAGCTAATCTTCTTTTCTGAAATGCCTAAATGTTCAAAAAATAAAACTCTGACCACCAGTATTAACTTCTCTTACTCCTTTTGAACGCCTACCCTTGAGTCTCATCCAAGACTTGCATGTGCAGTCACCTGGCAGCAGATTGGCCCCACTCCTGGTGAAGCATAAATCCAACTACATTATGCTAAAAACAGTTTGCCTCCTCCCAGAATCTGCTATAAATCATATTAGCTAAGAACACCAACCAGATGGATGGTAGTCTCCTCGAAGAGATTCCACCCGTAATGTGGAAAATTACTCACAGGCACCACAGAAACTGAACCAACAGAAGGCAAGAGAGACTTGTGGCCATGAACCTGAGAAGCCCAGGGAGGCCAGCAGTGTGCACCCAACTGAGTCCCCCACCTCAGGCCCAGGAGCACTGCAGGTGGGTATTCTAGCTCAAGGAAAAGGAAAAGACCAGAACCCAAACTCAAGGGTCAGGACATGAGAGTGAGTTCTGCTCTCCTCTCCCTTTTTATTCTGCTCAGGTCCTCATAGCCTGGATGAGGCCCACATTCCTTGGAAGGGTGACCTTCTCTATTAGATGGCTTATTCAAAGGTACTCTGGTACAGAAATGCCCTGTACCCATCCATTTGCTGTTGCTATGGCCAAATATTTAAAGCTAGATACTTACAAAAAACAGAGATGTCTTTGCTCATAGTTTTAGAGGCTCAGAAGAAATTACCCATCTGTGTGCTATAGGGATGCCCTCTACCTGGAGAGAACTAACCAGCATGTGACTGCTGCACAACATTCCCTCCTGACTACCAAATCACCTTCCATAAGGCCCTACCTCCTCGCAACTTTGCTGCTCTATTTCTGCCACATTGGGAAAGGCCTCCAGGGCATGAACGTTTAGGGGACAAACTCAAGCATGAACTACAACATACTCTCACAGAGGTGCCCAGGAAGAAGGCTGACCAGATGTCTCACCATCTGATGACCCAGTCAAGTCTATGTACAAAAGTAAATATCACACCCGGCAAGGGGAGAATTTCGCTGCCATTTCTGTATAGCAATAAAGCTGCAGTGATTGATTATTATTAAGATGGTTCGACTTCTCTATACCATTATTTATATAAAACCCACGTGTGTGAAATAGTGCAAAATGAAGCATTTCTGAGGGGCAGCAGAAAAAGAGGATTAGCGTCTCTCCTGGGAGAAATAACCAAGCAGAAATGAGCGAACCTAATGAAAAGCATCAGCTGCGAAGAAGAAGCATTATGAACAGAATAACTTTTCCACTTTAAAAAAAAAAAAAATACTTGAAGGACTGTTTTGAAACCATGAAATCAAGTCACTGCTGACAGGCTCTTACGTCCCCATTCTGACAAAGTGTGCAGCTGAGCAGTGTGTGACAGGAACTCCACGAAGGGCCAGCTCCCTGCCTGTCCTCCCCCCTGCATCACAGGGCTGCGGCACAAGCCTGGGTACGGTCCACCTACTCAATGGTAAGACAGCGCTGAGCTTGGAAGGGAGAAGTGAAAGTGCTCAGTTGCTGGAGACGTCAGTTCTTGTCACTGACCAGCATCTCTACTTTGTAGTATGGAATAGTCCTGTGTTATTGTAATGAAATCTTTAAAGAGAGCGGGCAGAAACCATGACTGCGCGTCGGTGAGAAGCAAGCGTGTGCTCCACACTCTAGGAAGGGGCTCCGGGACCACCACGGCCGCGTGGAAGCATCAGGCGTAGCGTGGCCACGAAAGAGCCTGGCGCGCGCAGGCATTTCCTCAGGCCACCTAAATAGCAGTGGAGAATTCACAGAGCTGCTTGTCTCCGGCCACCTGAGGACACAGAGCTCCCTAACAGCACAGGGAAGATGCCATATGGGCGCTACGCAGTGACAAAGCAGAGCCCAGACTCGCTGCCCAGCCGCCGTCTACTGCGCAGGCCAGCGGGGCACAGCGCCCGGCAGAAAATCGTGGCCCAGCGTAACATTAGCAGACAGCCACCCCACCAGGGTCTCCCAGCGCTGTCCTCCTCCTCAGAAAACCCTGCCTGGCCCCACTGCTGGCTACCGAGCACCTCTCAGCCCAGGCTGGGTCCTGCTGCTTTCTCATAGGCCGCTCTTCACGGCGCATTCACAGGGTCTCTGCTGCTAAGGAGCTGAGTGGTGTCTGGTTTTCTGAGGCAGGCGGTGAGGTGAGAAGAGCCCCGCAGACACAGGGACCCTCGTGGGAGAGGCAGTGTATCAGTCAGGGTTTACTTGAGGAACAGATATAAGGAACAAATATAACACAAGATGGACAAATGCACAAGAAATCACAAGACTGACTTACAAAGGTCAGCCGCAGAGTCGGTTGAGGAAGCGTGCAGGGGGCGTCGGCACACCCGAGACTGAAGGATTCAGCCCAAGGTCTGGAGCTTGCTGCACTGCTCCGTGCAAGTTTCTATCAGTTGGCCGATGGTCTGCGACGGAAGTGGAAGGATCCGCCACGGAAGCTGGAAGATTCGCGATGAAAGCCGAAGGATCCACGACAGAAGCTGGAGGATCCAAGCTGGAGTCTGCGCTGGAAGCCAGGAGATGATGTCTATGCTGACTGCAAAGACTGAAGTTCCTCCAAAGAAGTGGACTGCCGAATCCATCCTCAACCCCTTTCCATCCCCTTTTTACGCTGAGTCACTCTGGGGCAGGCCCTCCTGACTCCATGGAGCACGCCCCCATGGCCCAGGGTGTGGAACCCTCCAAGGCGATCCAGCCAAGTGGACACGATGCATGGGCCACTACAGGGAGGGTCCAGGGTGAGGAGGGAAGCTCGGGCCTAACTCCGGGCTCCACCTTCTGCCTTAGTGTCAAAGGGACAGAGCAGAGAAGAAGGTCTCATAGGCATCTCCCACGGTGCACTGCAGCCAACAAGACCCTGGCACCGGAGGAACCCCCACCTGCTCGTCCTGCCGCCTTCGCTACTTTCTCATTTGAAAGACAAAATGCCCAGCACCCAAAGGTAAAGGAGGGAAGCTCGCAGTTTGGCTCACAGTTTGCTGTAGTTTTAGTTCATAGTTGATTGGCCCCATGGTATGGTGGTGCAGCAAAGGGGCTTCACAGAGCACAGACCATGGCAGTCGGAAAGGCAAACACCAGCAAGTGACAACCAGTTACTTTTCTTGTTGCTGACACAAAAAACCTGACACCCAAAATTAAAGGGGAAATGGGTGATTTGGCTCAGTTTGCAGAGGTCTCAGTCTGTAATTGGTCGGCTCCAAGGCAGCATAGCTAGTAGACGGGCATCGCAGAGGCGAAACTGTTCATGGCGGGCAGAGGCTGGCAAAGCAGCAAGGGGGAGAGACAAGACTCTGTCCCTCTCCATCCCTCATATGCAGGCTCCCACCCCCACCCCCACCCCCACCCCCACCCCATGAGACAGGTGCAGCACTCACACTCTAAGCCCTAGCCAGATCTCTGCCAAACCAATCAATGGCCTAATTTACTAATCACAGACCCTTATTCCCAGCATCACACACTAGCTTCAGCTTCCTCTGAAAAGTCCCTGTGTCCATATGAGGCTTTGGAGAGACACAAACCACAGCACAATCTCAGTGTCACGTCTTCAATCCCAACAGCACACACCCTAGACTCAGCCACAGTTGAACATCGCTGCTTGTGAGCACACAGAACCAAGCCATGTCGCTGCAGTGCCTCCTCCCTCCTGGTCCTGCGGGTTCTCCTGTTGATTGGCCCGGGAGAGCTTGCTCCCCAACCGCTGCCCAGTCCTCCCATCCTGGGGTGTTTGTATCACCTGTTCCCAACAGTGCAGAGCCCAGGTCCAACAGTCAGAATGCTCCTGCCCCTGCACCCTGGGGCTCTGTTCAGATATGGTCACCCAGTCCTCACCCTGCCACCAGGGCTCCCTCCTTCTGTCCCCTTCTGCCTCATCGAGTCACTCTCCGGCATGCACTCCCAGCAGCCAAGCAGATGTCTCCGCTGGTGCCTTCCCCTGTCCCAAGCTGCCCTGAGGACGTGCATGTGGCTCCTGTCCCCCTCTGGCCACCTGTGTCAGTGCCACCCTACCGGTGAGGCTCCCCTGCTCACCCACCTCCTGGCTCCCCTCCACACAAGGGCCCTGTTACTAGCATTAGTGTTACTTTCTTCCATGTCTCTTCTGATGTTCTTCACACCATCTCCCTATGTGCCTGCCTCCCCCAGCCATGTGAATCACACCCCACAGGATGGGGTTCACTGTGTCTCACCCTCCACTGTACCCGGTGTTGAGAACATCACTGGCCGGTAGTAGACACTGATCACTGTTTACTGAAATCAGTTGTTCCTTGTGTCGCATCACACGCACCACTTGACAGAGCAACTTGGATACACGTTGCCGCTTTGTGCAGTTGCCATTTGAGGTCCACTTCATTAGTGAATTAATTACAAGCCTTTTGTATGGGTATGTGCTAGAAATGGTGGACTTTTTAATCATCTAAGATAAAGAATAGTTATGCAGTGACTGAATTCCCACTCTGCAGCAGTTTGTTCCACAGAGATGAATAGCTGGTCGTAATTAGGAGTGACTAAGGTAAGATTTAATAAGCTCTTGATCTCTCTCAAGAATCTAATTGCTCAGATTAATCCATCATATCTGAAAACCATAAGTAATACGAGCAATTTATGTATCACTCTTAGCAACATAGGAAGGTCCTGAGGCTGCCAAAGAATCTGCCTTCTTTCTTTACAATATTTATCTGCTTTAGACTTAATGTGCAAAGTGCTTTTTGTAGAAGGTCACTGCAGTTTTTCTAGTTGCCATTATAAAATTATACCAATTAATTTGTGCACAACACTCTAGTGCTGCAGCAAGGGGGACATTAGCAGAATCAGTGCACCTTGCAAAGGCAGGAGGCGCCTCCAGATCCCACTCGCTCCAGACCTGGCGTTGGAGAAAATGCCTCTCCTGCTTGCTTCCTCATTCTCTTCTGAGGGATCTCCCTGGGCCTGCACCAGCAGAGCGACCTCCTCACTGGTCACAATCCCAGGTGATGCAGGCAATGCTTACACAAGGCCACCAGGTTGAGCAGACGCCCACTCCAAGCTGCGTGCCTTGCAAGGAGGCACGCTTTCTGTGTGGGGAGCCTTAGTTACTCAGTTTCCTGTCATCTGCTTAGTCACTCTGAGGAGTGAGTCAGGTAACTCGAGCCCAGGAGGGACTCAAAGCTGCCCATCCTCTGAGTCCGGCAGGATGCCCTGCACGGTAGAGCCACTTCATCACCCTTCTGTGGGGGGCAGCACCTGCTTCGCCAGGAAATGGGCACATTGGCACAAGGACTGTCCCTTACCCCTCTGTCCTTCCCAAGGGCAAAATGCCAATATCCAGCCCCTCCTCTCCACAGAGTAGCACTTCTCAAGTAAGAGAAATGATGGGTTTTCCCCCTGAAACCGTACAAACCTCACCCTAGAGGGAATTCTCTCCTCCTTCAACCCAACCAAGAGCTGCTACACTCATGAAACCCCTCCCCGTCCTGAAAGGTAACTGCGCTGGGCTTTCTGGGCTGAACACTCACGCAGTCCAGAGCAGGGCCCTTCTGTGCACTGATGCTCTTTTGCAGGGAGTCATGGGAATGCTGACCCTTCCGTCTTCCTCACAAGCCATCAGCATTTCTGGCCTCTTTCATGAGCTCCAGAATCATGTTCCCACCTCCTATATATTTCACATTTTAGCTTTTCTTTTTTTTTTTTAGAACTGGGAATTGAACTCAGGCCCTTGTACTTGCCAGGCAAGTGCTTGTTCTACTGAGCTATCTCCTGGGCCCCTTTAGCTTCTATTTAGATTCAAAGCACTCAAGACTTCCGCTTCTGAGAGGGGGGCACAGAGGCAGACAGAGACAGAAAGAGACAACGAGAGAGTGACAGAGACAGTGACAGAGACAGAGGCAGAGACAGACACAGGTACAGGCACAGGCACAGAGATAGGAAGGCTTGGGAGCTCAACACGCACCTCCCCTCACCCCTGCCCCCGTTGATGCATAGCCTTGCAGTATCTCATTCCCCTCTCTTCTGCTGACTTCATGTCCAGTATCAGACAGTGTCCATTGCCCACAGTACTGTCACTATCAGCATCCAACCCTCTTATCCCTGTTCCATCCCCTAACTGTGCATACCATTTGCATCTTTGGAAATCCTGCTTCAGTCCAATCTACTTCTAACCAAGAGTGTCATTCATTGGTGTCTTCTGTCTCAGTTACTCTTCTCTCATTGCTGAGACAAACACCTGACACCCAGAATGAAGGAAGGAAAGTTTTATTTAGCTCATAGTTACTGGAGGTTTCAGTTCATACCCAGCTGGCTCCAAGGCAGAGGGGCACATGGCAGAGAGCAGCCTTCCATGGTGGCATCAAAGAGCAGAGAGCGGAAGGAGTGGTAGCAGCAACAGTAGCTAAGCTGCATTCAGGCTACCTGCCTCAGACCAGGAGTAGTGCTCACACCCATAATCTCAGCAGTACTCACCCATAATCCCAGCAGTACTAACACCCATAATCCCAGTTGATTATGAGTTAATCACTCTAGAAGTCTTCCCCATGATTTACATGAGGTTTTGGAAGGACAACTAGACACAAACCATAACAGCTGTCCACCAAATTAAATAAATCTCTTCACTATTCAATATTATCTCAACTTTATGTTACTTTTTCACATACAATAATGGTATCTTCAATGACTATTGTAATGGTTAAATCATTGTGTCAACTTGAGAATTGAGAAGTTTCAAAATTTAATTAAGTGACAGCAGGGGTCAAGGGGCCTCAGTTTGTAAACATCCTGAGCATGTGCAAGAGGGGGACACAGAAAGGCGGGAGTGCTACCCCTACCATAGAGCTTGGTAGCCTGCACACCGTGTATGGGAGAAAAAGAGGTTTGCTTTCCCCACTTCACACTCTTGTTGCTGTTGCTGTCTTCTGCTACCTTAAGATGCTGTGCTTTGCCACTGGGGTGTCACGTCCTTTGTCTCAGCAAAGAGAGAAAAGTACTAAGACGGAATTCAGTACCAGAGAAACAGGCTCATTGCTGTGACTATACCCAGCCATGTGGATCACGAGCTTTGGGGAATGCCTTGTGGGAAGAGCTTGGAAAGGCTCAGTGCATCACCGGAAGGAGGAGAGCAGAAGCTCCTTAGCCTGTTCTGTACGGGGGACTCCGGGAGGGCCCAGAAGACAAGGAGGCCGATACAAATGCTGCCAGTAAAGATCAGCTCAGGAGATTTCTGTTGGAAAGAAGCGCTGCATTTGTCAGTGAGCTCTGGATGATGTGTGTTATGGCTTGGAAAACAGCTGTGATTAATCTGGCAAAAGAAATTTCAAGGCAATCAAATGTTGAGGTGGTGGCATGGCTATTGTTGGGGGCTTTTAGCAAGACATACTTGACAGACAGACAGACAGGTACGTAGATATAGATAGACAGACAGACAGACAGATGATAGATAGATAGATAGATAGATAGATAGATAGATAGATAGATAGATGGATAGATATTAGCTTTATAGTAGTACTGCTGATTTCTGCTCCTGTATTAAAGATAGCAGTTAATGATTAATGTTTTTAATATTTTCTTTGTTCTTTTTAATTTTTCGACCAATTTTGCATGCTTATATCTGATAATCCCAGCAACTAGTCTGCAGACAGCAATATGCAATATAACAATTATTGTTGGATTCCTGTTATATTGTTTAGTGAAATTCTGTATCATTTCTGATGTTATTTTTTACTATTTTTTGCTCTCTTTGCAAATGATTCTGTGAAAGGGAAAGAAGAAAACCCTTGGATGACGTAAAGGATCAAAGGAAGGAAGGGAAGGAGGGAGGGAGGGAAGGAAGGATGGAAAGAGAAAAGGAAAGCAAAGGAAAAGAAAGGACAGGACGGGACAGGAGAGATAGGACAGGACAGAAAAGAACAGGACAGGACAGAACAGACAGGATAGGACAGACAAGACAGGACAGGACAGA
>PVKA01011884.1:0-59454 GCA_004027165.1 Ctenomys sociabilis
GCCGTCCTCAGCAATTATCATTCATATATCTACATTTTTCAAGTCAGAGCCTGCCTTCATGTTCAGGGGAATGTGCGTAGGGTGCTGGCAACCAAACTCAAGGCACAAAGTACACTGTTGGGCTGAAAAATGGCCATCCTCAGGCTCATGTGGGAAGCACGCTGGTGGGGGCAGCCTGCTCTGCCTTTCCTATAGCTTAACTCGAACACTCTTACCCAAGTATTCCTATACATGAGCTCAAGCCACTTCTGAGAGTTTCTGATGGCCTAACTCTGCCAGGCTGACCTGTTTGTCCTTCATTTTCCTTCCCATGTAATTGATACTTTTCTAATGTGGCAATGACAGAACTTCAAGAGCCTTGGCCACTGCTATACCCTGTCCTGGCTGAAAACCATTTTCATTGAGTCCCATGTGATGTGGTTTAAGAGTCAGGATTCTTGTTTGACTTCTCTCCTTCTTTATGATGTGAGGGGCCATCTCCACCATTCTCTGACTCAGTTTCCCTGTGTATGAAATGAGGCTACTCTGTCTCCCTCTATGGAGAGCCTCTGTGGAACGGGGGTGCACTGACCTAGAACCCTGAGGTCTTCAGAAGGTGATGTGGGGACCCAGAGGAAAGCCACATGCCTTCCACCACATCTATACAAGCTCCTTAGAAGGCAGGAGAAGGCGAGCAGCCTGCATGTGATGTAGCTGTTGCACAGGCCTCACTGCTGGTACATCCTTCATGTGGCTTTCTTCACTGTGGGGTGCCCAAGGCCTGTTAGGGAAATATTCAGTGAGCATTTGCTGTGCATGCAAGCAACTGACAGAGTGACAGATGCCCTTGGCTGGAGTTCATGCGTGTGTGTCTTGTGTGGGGCAGACTTTCAACAGATGTGTGTTTACTGAAGTGTTCTTATATGCAATGTGCTCTTATATGCAACACAGTAGTTAGAACTTCTGTCCTCTATACTAATGCATAGTTAGTTACATGGATACGTAGTATTGTCCCTCAGATGAGTGAGGCTTGGTGCTCAGAGCCACCCACACCAGTGGGTGAACAGGGAGGGTGCGGTGAAGGGTACTCACATTTTGTGGCACTATTTGGAGAACCTAAGGCAGTAGCAACGAACCTGTGGCACTCGTGCTATGGCCAGCTGTTTGTTGTCACTAAAAACTCTAAAAGGTTTGCTTGTTGTCACTGAAAGCTCTTGAAGGTTCACTATCATTGGCCTAAGAGGCCCAGGAAGTTGCTAGGAAGTCACTGATGACATAAAAGAAGAAATGGACCCGCTCTTTCAGTTTACCTTTGTACCTGACCTGGCCATGTTTACCTGCACCCAGCCAACACCCTCACAAAGGTCCTACAATTCAGCATTTATTCAGAAAAACTAGACCTGTGTTTGCTTGTGTTTCTGAGTCCTTCTCTAAATCACACTGTGAGAAAGCACATCTCACTTCCTGCATAGCTCTTGGCTGAGGCTCTAGTTTTCTGGAGCTGACAGAGAGTGGAGATGTGCGACCTCTGGTTCTGCCTCGTGTGCATGTTTTGATATGTAGGTATTTGTACAAGTGTATCAAAGAAGCCCTTCGCGTGAGCTACCCCATGTTTGTGTAGGGCTGTAAGAATAGCCACAGCAATCTTCTTCTTATATGAAAAAGAAAATATCTGTGTGGAAATCAATATCAAAGCATTTATTATTTTGGATGCTGACAAAATCACTAGACCTGGCATGTGTTATACTGAGAAATAACTGATCACATGATAGGAAGGAGACAAACACAGAAGGTTCCAAGCTGCAAGACTATCAAGACGTGAAGGGGAAAAATAACACTGAAATTGTGACAGAAGGCAATGAAAAATTAGAGCTGGGACTAAAGTGATGCGCACCTGAATATGATGATTTCTGAAAAGCTTAAGAATTTCAGTTTTAACCACCAGCCCATTGGGATAAATGTTTTGTAAGCCTCTAAAGGAGGCCACACAAAAACTGTGCGTCTTTCCAGCGAGGTGAGCACAGCTTGCCGATATCTCTGAGTTATGAGGATGTAAAGTTTTGCAAATTTTTCATAGGAACAATGAATATCAAATTATTGAGATGGTGCATTGTCTAAAATCCCCTCCCACCCCCTCTGCTCCATCTGCTAAATGTGCTTGGGGCATTGCATGGTTCAACATTTGGAACACGCCAATCATCTGAGGGAAAAGTGACCTTCCCCCAGGTCGGGGAGCCTTGTGCTCTGACCTAATGAGGACATTCCCGTAATACCTCAGAGCCAGGAACTTGTTTTCCCCTGGTCATGGATGATCCCCTGACATCTGTGGAGCAGCTTGGGCCCCCCACTCCCAGGGATGCCCGTGCACATAGCGGCTCATCCACAACTGCATTATATATACTTTATATATGTACAATAAGGACGCGCAGAAAATCAGTCTCATTACTATCACTACACATCAGATGTTAAAATTACCTTTGTCTTCTCCCAATTCTCAGCTTAAATACAGTGGAACAAGTACTTAGGTAGCTCCCCTCCTTTTTAGTTTCCATTCTCTACAGCACCACTGAGTTCTAGTTTTAGTCACCTTAGACCAAAACAGCTCAAGAAGTCTCCATAGTTGCCTCTTGTCTCTGGCCCTGACCCTCCAGTCCAGTCAGCCTGGAAACCACCTGTGTTAGGCCTCCCAATATCCTGGCAGTGTTTCATCTCATGTTCTCCTACTGGAGAACTTCCAGTGACCTGCCTTGATGACTGACATGGATTCAAACTCCAGAACTGGCATTTCCTTTCCTCTTTCCCTGCCCTCCCCTTCCCTCCCTTCCTTTCCTTTCCTTTCCTTTCCTTTCCTTTCCTTTCCTTTCCTTTCCTTTCCTTTCCTTTCCTTTCCTTTCCTTTCCTTTCCTTTCCTTCCCTTCCCTTCCCTTCCCTTCCCTTCCCTTCCCTTTCCTTTCCTTTCCTTTCTTTCCTTTTTCTTTGAGATAGGGTCTCACAAGGCATCCCAGGCTGGCCTTGGATTTTCAATCCTCCTGCCTCAGCTCCCTACTGCTGAGATTACAGGTATGTACCACCATTCCTGGCTGAACCTGGTGTTTTCTCACTAAATCGCCAACTTTCCTTTCTAAGCTCACTTCCATTTGCGGTTCACTTATACCACACATTGCCATTTGACAGAGTTACTCAGTCTCCAGGTACAAATCAGCCCTTCCCTGCCCACACTCTCCTAATTCCCCATCATGCTCTCCATCTCCTGTAGTCCTCTGAGGCCACAGCAAGGCTAATGTGCCATAAGCACTCTTGGCTGCATTAACAATAAGAGTATTGGCTTACCCAAACTCTTCATTTTTTATTTGAACTTTAAAACATAACATAAATATCATATGAAAATAAAAAAGAAAGTGCAAATCATCCATACCCCTTATCCCACAGCTAACCCTGTCTTAGCAGAAGGTCTCATTATGGGCATTTCCAGAGGTGTTTTTTGCACAGATGTGCATGCATACATTTCCCATTGTTTGTTTTGCCTACCTTGGTTGCACTGAGTATTGTTTCGAATACAACGCATCGAGGTGCAGTGCAGCCTGTGCTAGACCACATCTCCTCAGGGTCTTCGTTGGCCTCTTTCTATCCCCTACAGCACGGAGAACTGCACTGAACACACAGTTATGGCCAAAGCAGAAATAAATAAATGTGCTTCCCTAAACATGTGGGGGCCCTTGATGAACTTATCCAGTGACAATTAAGGGGGTGTTCTACAAAAATACTTACTTCATAAATTTCTTCTTATTAGTTGATTGTGATCAACTTTCAAGTTTGAGTCCTGTACAGATATGGCGATCCCATGAGCCAAGCAACAGTGTGAACCATTCTCTAGCTATCCGGTAGGTGCACACCTCTTGTCTCTGTTTCCCAACAGGCACGGTGAAAATGTAGGAACGTAGGGTCTCCTGGACATGAGTATTTTTTGGAAACTCCTGTTTCTAATCTAGCTCTTTGCATCCCAAATAAGAATGTCAGCTCTAGGGCTGGGGAGATAGCTAAACGGACTTAGCACCTGCTTTATGCAAGCACAGGGACCCAGGTTCGATCCCTGGTACCACATATTGCACCGGCCCCACACCAGGCCAGCCAACAATATAGGTATGGTGGTGCATTCCCATAATCCCAGTGCTGGGGAAGCTGAGACAAGAGAATCACTATGAGTCTGCCCTGTGTAATGAGACCCTGTGTCAAATACATGAAATTTTTTAAAAAGAAAAGAAAAAAGAATATCAACTCTCCTTTTCAGGCCTTTCATAACTCCCAGGGAGTGTAAGATTTGTAGTTGAGGGTTATACCCCTCAGAACACACCTTCAAAATACCTTCCAGCTCATGACTGCTGTTTTCCTGTACCTTAACTTTGCTCTAAAGGAAATGTGGATATCTTGTTTTGCAGTGAAAGCTAGTATGGTTGCTGGATGCTTATTCAGAAAATATCTTCACAGGAGTGGAATGGCGGAGCTGCCCAGTTCAGTTTTTCAGATGACTCACGTGGCGAGAACTAAACGCACCTGAGGGAGCCAGCCCAGGCGCGAGGCCGTGAGGCACCGCGCTGCCCTGGCGCGGGGTTAGGCCGCAGTCAAGGCTGCCACTTTCCTTTCTAGGCGCAGTGGTGAAAGGAAAGACACGTGGCTCCCCGGGCCGTCGTAAGGGTTCTTAGGAAGGACGAGATGCTGTGCCTGGGATGGTTTGGACTCTGGCAACACAAGACAGGAGGAAGCCCCCAAAGAAGTGCACGGACCGTGCCGAGCTGGCGACTGGGCTGCTGTCCCTGCTGCCGCTGTGTTTGTTTACTTCGGAAATAACACTTTACAGTGAATTTAAAAAAGTGAAAGAATGCAGATAGTTCTGATTTACTTAAAATGTATGTTTATGGCGAGGCTTGGGAGAACACACTTAGCACAAAGGTGTGTTTCCTGTAAGATTAGCATGTTGGGTTAGTTTCTTTTGATGAATTTTCACTTTTATGCTATTTTTATTCAAAAAAGGACCTATACCCTATATAGGAAAGAAAACGCTGCTCATGTTGGACCGGCTTACAGCAATCAGGCCAATGCCGAGATGCAGTCAGGGGCTGTCTGTGGACCAGTGAGTCTACTCCGTAGCTTTTGCCACCGATCACGTGTTTCCATCATCACCATAACCAGCTTTCACAGCTATCATTTCTTTAGCTGTGTAGGTTTTTGGTGTCTAAAACTAATGGGAAAATTAGTTGACTAGAAAACCACTATTTAATCTTTATCCTACAGTTGAATTTCTGAGGCAGGCATGCCCAAACACGCAGGTTATTATCTGGTATGGTATCTTCTATGATGTTATATGCACTGCTGTTGGTGTCATAACAGGTCGTGAGACATCATTATTGAATTGAGGAAGGACTGAAGAGATAAATATTCTATGTTCAGCAGGTTGAATAAATAAAACATTACTCTTAATGTTTTTCACTTACAACCTGCCATTCATGCAAATAGGTTCTTCATGAATATCTTGTGAATGATCATGGCAATGATAAGTTAGGGGGGGACCATATCTTACTGTATATCTTTAACTGTAAAATGAAACTATAAGGATTGATGTCTCAAATGTAATTTATTGTCTTGTGGGTCTTAAGAAATTTGTTTCACTGTTTATATACATGTTTTTTCAGGGCCTTTTTTTTTTTTTTTTAAATCCTGGAAGTGTGAAGCAAAGTTCAAAATAACCAGATGGGAAACACTTACATTTTCTTTGGGGAGACACATTCTAGTAATGGTGATTCTGTGGACAAGCTAAAATAGACCTTTCAGCTACAAGGCCTGTTTTTTGGTGAGAGCAATTCTGCAGAGGCCTGACATATGCTTGGAAAATAAACTTGTTGCGTTTGCCCAAGTGAACCAGTTCCTGCAAGGGAAAGTTATTTCCTCTCTAGGAAGGGAAGGAGAGATGTTCCCAGGAGGAAAGTTTTCTTTCTCAGAAGCATTATTAGGAAGGATGCTAGGTCTTATGGAAACTATGAAATGAAGCCTTTTATTCCCATTCATCAGCTTCCTAACAGTTGTCAAGTAGCTGCTGTCTGCAGGAGACTCTGCTTAGTGATACTGTCTGTGTATAAAACAATTATCATGGGGTTTGTGACAGCTCATGGAGTTCTGGTCCAACCTGCCCCTTAATGTGTTTTGAAAAATCTTCTCCTTTTCTCAGCCTCAGTTCTCCCATGTCTGAGAAGAAGTTATTCTTTGTCTCCTTCTATGAAGAATGTTCCCAGGGATGGAGAGAAGGAAACAAGGAATAATGAGGCTATAACACAAAGGTCCTCCAAAAAAGATGATGTGAGTTTCAAGGGGAAAGCCACTTTGTTTAAGAAATATTGCCTTAAGCTCCTCTCGACATCATCTTGTAAGATGGAAGGAATTAAGCATCACCAACTTGGGTGTGGGGTGAGAGGGTTCCTGTGCTGCAGAAGCAGTATCACTGGTGTAGCAGGGGCCTGCAGTTCTTCATATAAGGGCAACCCCAATGGCTACGAAGTTTTAACAAACACATGTTGAATAACGCACCAACTGATGGAGCAAAGTGCCTTCTTCTGGGCTTACAGGGTAGTGTTCTACATGCAGTAGAGACCATATCAATGACCACGTTGGGTGACACCTGACGTACACATTTCAAAGCTTTCAGTTGACTGCGCTGGCATTCAGCTGTGCCTAGGATGAATCAGGGATGGTGTTCAAAGCTACCCACTCCCGCATCCCACTGTCTATGCATCCGGTTGTCTATGGCAACTTTTGGGAATTGGGAATGCAGGATCATTGTTCTTTTTGAAGACCAGGGATTTGCAATGAAGAGCTCTACTGAAAAGCTAGGAACTAGGAGACAGCAAGACCCAATCAGTGATGTTCAAATCTTCTCGAGTTCTACATCATAAAGACTACGTTCATGTGGTACAAAGAGCCCCCTTTAGATAAAGAGCTCATGACTCAGAGAAAATGAGTTAATTAGTTGCACAGTTGGAGGAGAGATGGGAAAGCCTGACGCCTAGTGGTCACCCGGAGTATCCACCACAACCACGGAGTATTTCAAAGGAGAATGTCTGAAGAGCCTGACTTTGGTCTGGAAGAAATTGAAAGAAAACCATTTTCAATTAAAAAAAAAAAGTTCTGAAACACACAAGACCCATAATTGTTTTGCACCTTGGCTGTGATCTACAAAGTAAAGGTTTTAAAATGTCTGTCAGAAAGGACAGAAATCCTAGAAAAGTGCAAAGCCATTAATGAAATTCTAGAACTTGTAGCCCTGCATGCCAGGATGGCTCTATGTCAAATGGTAGACACCACCCTCCGATTCGAGGAAGGACTGGGGAAAGAGGAGACGTTGGAGTCAAGATTTGCAGACCTTTTCCCTTCAATTTGCCTACAAAATTAGGACATTTGGAGCAAGTTATTTCAGTGGATTTCTCCAGCTCTAAAACATCTCAGTTGCAATTGTTCACAGATAGATCTGGGGCATCTCCATGAATAGCTGAATTACCTTCAGCAAGCTATTGAATTTCTCTACATCGTGGTCCAAGTAAAAGTAGAAAGGAATTTCATTCCTTTAAAAACTTTCCTAAAAGATAATTTAGTTATAGTTAACAAAATTATACAGAAGTACACGAGTAATTTCATTTACAATACAGTACTTCCCAAGAACATCTCCTAATAAAATAAAAAGAGGTCAAATATGTACAGATGAATTGCTTATTGGAAAATACTTTGAAAATATTAATGTTCATTAAGAAGAAATTGTTTAAATGAAATCTCTCTGTATAATGGAACATAATAAAAGAATTTCTAATATTTTGAGATGCTGAGAATATCTTGGTAAAAAGCAAATCACCAAACACCATGATTTCATTTGACAAGTGTGAAATTATATATTCAGTGTTTGAAAATTTAAGCCATGAGTGATGGATTATTTGTGTGACCTTCATAGTTTATGCTTCTTGGTATAGGCTCACTTATTTTTGGAAGTGAACACATATGATTTCACAGCAAAAAAAAAAAAAAGAAAGAAAACAACAACAATGAAGTAAAAAAAAATTCTGTTCTTATGCCTCTAAGAAGATAAAAAGATAATAAGGGTAATAGATAAAACACGGTTAAGGTTCGCAGCTACTGTTAGGGCACTTTTGTTGACTGATATTATTTATTCTTACTCATAATGCTCTTATAAATTTTGACAGTAACTCACCAGGGCATGAAGGACAGGCCACATTTATCTTCCCGTAACAGATGAACCAAAGAAACAGATACCTTTTCACTCATAGCATTGTCTTCAGGGAAGCTGTGATCCTGTTCTATCATAAAGAACAACTGTGAACCTATGGGAGGAGAGAAAAGGAGAGAAATCATTGTTTCAAATCATTTGGACTCTACCCTCCTTTTCTAACAACCGTCCTGTTGGCTGATGCACATAACACATGTAATGGTCCACACAGTCCTCCTTTCTGATTCTCACAACAGGGATAGCGATGCCCTTTCTTCATATTTTTATTGCCAGGCAGAGTTCCTGAGTAGCACTTACCAGGTGTAATGCTAAAATAGGAAGATGCCTGCACTGAGGGCTTGATCCCCACTGCAGCAAGTCAGGGCTGGGGCCTCTGGAGATGACTGGACTATGAAGATGCTAGATGTACAAATGGATTAATCCGTGATGTGTTCACAGCTGGATAGGTTATTAGGATGTGGAGGTCACATCGTGAAAGGAAGTTGGTCTCTGGAGGTGTCCCTCGAAGGAGTGTTTTGTCCTGGCTCCTTCTCACTGTGACTCTCAATCTCTCTGCTTCCTGACTGCGTGAGGTAACGTAACCTGCTTTCCATCATCTTGCCCTTCTGCCATTATGGTTCTGCCTCCCCGTAGCAGAAGAGGGATGGACCTGTCTGATCATGCATTGAAACCTCTGAGACTGAATTGTTCCTGTTCTAAGCTGTCTTTTTTCAGGTATCGGTTCACAGCCACAGTGACTAACACTCTTGGAATTGCAGACCTATCACAAGTGCTGCTCTAGGTGCTGCCCCTTGTTCTTCGCTGCTCGGTGGAAGTGGTAAAAGGGAGGAAGAGGGCACTTTCAAGCATATGTGGGCCAAGAGCATCTGTGAACGTGCCATGGGAAGAGGCTGGTGAGAGATCATGATGTGGAAAGAAAAGCGGAGCGACAGAACTCACACCTCGTAGAAGCCGAAGCAAGCGCCTAAAAGTGAACACTACCTCCGGGTGGGTTAGGGTCCGCAAAGCTGAGGAAGCTCAATTGCTCTTTAGTTTCTGCCTTGATCTCTAGTTCATCCCTTCCAGCGTGATTTCTCAGAGCGCCCTGTGAGGCGCTTTCTTGAAGTAATGCGGGCTTGGAGGAGAGACGACGCACGTGCGCACTGCTGGCCAGCCTTTGCGTTTGAAGCCGTCCTCAGACTGCTTTGCTTGCTGGTAGGAAGCAGCTAACAAAAAATCTCTTTGATAGCAGGATTTTTAATTTTTGTTTTTTCTTTTTTCTCCCTCTTTTTCTTTTTGTTTTGTCTTTTGTTTAAACATGGAGACAAGAGTAAGTCACCCAAAAGACCACCAAGGAATGCAGTTCTGTGAATTTTTGTAAACTGCATGATGATCTGCTGGTGTGCTAGGCGTTGCCATTGTGGGTATGGATACAGGTGCTGGCATCAGGTGGCTGGCCGAGTACTTTTCGTAATGACCTGGCTTTACCCTTGTGAAACCCTGGGATGTAGAAAGACTCATTGCCCTCTCAGAAAACCCAGACTCAGCGAGTTTACCGTAACTTCCCCAAATAGCACTTGCTTCTCACCCAATTCTGCTGACTCTCTAGAGAAGGACCTGTATCCTACTCATCCTGAGTCCCTGGTTTTCAGGCACTGCTTCAGAGTCCAAGTCAGTACTGAACTTCTGTCAGGATCAGTTATCAGCAGCAACAATGGGAAAAGCTAACTCTCATTGGGCGGGAGCCATTTTCGTGGAGCAGTGATGATCTTGGCTTTGGAGTCAGACTTCACGCTCCAGCACTTCCCAGCTGCCCCGAATTGTATAGCCTCTGTCTCTCAGTTCCCACGAGCGCAGGTGAGGAATGGGATTGTTACAAGGCGTAAATGAGTAACTCAGCACCCAGTAAATGTCATCGATGTCAGTCATTATTATTATCATATTATATTTTTAAGCTGCGTATTTTCCATGTTTTATTTTATTGGACCCTTTCAATAGATCTACTCAGATAAGATCTTAAAGCTCAAACGATGAGAGTCAGCCAAGGAGATGTGCCCAACAATTGATTTCCCTTACCTTTGGATGTGTTTTAATCCAAGCGCTCAGGTGACACCATCAGGAATATTTCTCTTTGCTTTTTTGAGTCATCTCTCCTCTGTTGACTTCCTTTTCATTCTGGCTTTTCCTTGTTGACAGTAAGATGGCTACCAGGATCTATGAAAATTCATCCTGACAGTTGAACCCCCAAGGGAGAAAGAGCCTCTCTTTCTCACTTGTACCAGCATTCATCATGGATGACATCTCATTGATCTGGAGCTGTGTGCCCCTCACCCCACAACCAAACATTGTGGCCTGGGTGATGGAATTATCTGATCTGCTTGGTTTAAGTCGTGCCTACCCCCCCCCCCCACCCCATACACACACAATAAAACTTAGGTACCTGGACAGAGGTGGGATTAAATGGCTCTCCAAGAGAAATATAAATAATACATTGCTATTATCAAGGCAGAGGAATAGATGCTCTTTTTTTTTTTTTTTTTTGAGACAGGGTTTCACTATGCAGTTCAGGCTGGCTCTGTGGGTGCTCTTCAGGGAAGAAAGATTTGTGTTGGTGCCATGGAATCAACTCGCAGAAGACGGAGACTTGGACTGGAATGAGAAGATCTCAGCGATGCACTGAGGAACCTCGCACAAGTCCCTTAACTCCTCATGGCCTCAGCACTCCTATTTGCAGAATCACTTACTACTTGTGAGTGGCCTTCTTTACTATAACTTTGACTTTACAGGTCAGAAGGCTAAAGTACAGACAAGTAAATGACTTATACCAAGGTCACATACGTAGGAAAGAGGCTGAGACAATTTGAACTCAGAGAAACCAAATCCTGAGTTGTCTGCTAATTGCCACTAGACTTTACTGCCATGTATCTGACAAGTGATGAGAATGGACAAAGTAATTTCTAAGGTACTTTTATTACAGCTGCTGCTGTTGCTGCTGTTCTTGCCACTTAAGTACTCATTATTAGAGGGAGAATGGACAGGAGGGGGAAGGGGAGAAGGAGCAGCAAAAGGAGAGGGAGAGGAGCATGATTATCAAAAATAAAACTCTTGGAAGCCCCCTGTTACAAACACCCGCTTGGAGAGGTTCTGTAGACTAGTCTCTTGGTTTCATATATTCTTGAGTGGCTTCTCTGAATCTGAAACAGGAAAACTGATACTGTAGGATTCCTACATAAACCTGGAATCTGTTATTTTAATAAGCATTAGTATAATAGGGTTTTCACTCAGTGTCAGTTTAGTTGCTTAATTGGTGCTGCTTGGGCCAACAAGATAGCCCAGTGGACTAAGTGCCTGCTTAGGCAAGCTCAGGGATAGGAGTTTGATCCCTGGCAACACATTCTGAGCCAGTCTCACTCCTGGGTGTGCTGAGCTGGCCACTGAGACCGGGCATGGTGGCACACACCTATAATCCCAGCACTGGGGAAGCTGAAACAGGAGGATCACTATGATCCTAGCTGCACAGTGAGACCCTGTACCAAACACATTAGAAAAAAAATTAGGGCTACTGAGTGAAGTTCAGCTGTTGAACATGACTGTGAGAAAGATATTTTTCTATTCAACAGTAACATTTTTCATTTTTTTGAATGATCTTTTAAGTAAACACTAAAGCTGACTTAAATATCCTCTTACTTTAAATCTGCTGATCTCTTGAGTCTGCTTCTAGAGCTGTGCTTTGTCACCAGGTGTCTTAAGGTAAAAGCAGTCCATGAATTAATAACTTACACCAAAAAGAAAAGCAGCTACTTAATGCTGAATAATGAATAAGAAAAGCCCTCACAGGCTAGCAACTCATGATTCAGTAAATAAAAAGTCATGTAGTATGAAAAGCTAAATTATTTCAGATGGTTCAATAATGCAAAAAGTTAAGCTCTATAATCTTGGGTATAAAAATGGCCTTGCTTTTAAAAAATGATCCTACTGTGTGGTTTAGGCTGACTTTGAACTCAAGTGTCAGATGTGCTATAGTCTTCCTGCCTCAGCCTCTGGGGTGCTGGAAGTATAGGCGTGCCCCACCATGACTAGTGTCTACTTAAACTTTTCCAATAAAAGAATAATTAAACTTCTTGGTGTCCTGAAGAAACTTTTGAGTTTATAGATTGCTGTGGTGGATGGGTATATGTTCCAAATCATCATGTCTTGGATTTTTTTTTTTCAGCATTTTCATTAATGTGGCATAATAAGATTTTTGAAAATCTTACCACTGGTATTACAATTCTCATTCCCTATGTAATAGTCATAAGATTTGGTCAGCATTCAGATGGACTTGAGCACATTTAGGGTAGTATGGCCATAGACCATATTCAGAACAATTCAGTAAGCATATAGAATAATGAATCAAATATAAGGTTTATTAA
This sequence comes from Ctenomys sociabilis, assembly GCA_004027165.1. Lineage (NCBI taxonomy): Eukaryota > Metazoa > Chordata > Mammalia > Rodentia > Ctenomyidae > Ctenomys > Ctenomys sociabilis. The sequence goes on from PVKA01011884.1 coordinate 12,652, forward strand.
GCAAATAGAATAATTTTTCTTATGAGATCCCTTCCTAACACTATAAATGGTGCATATAATAATAATTGTGAATATAACATGTATGTTGGGCTAATCTTTACCTAAGTATTTCATTTATGTTTCATTCAGGTAATCCTAACACTTTTGTGAAGTTTCATACCTTTTTTACAGCGAGGCTCAAAGGACTAAACTAAAATTTCCAAAGTCACACAGCCACAAAATGGCACACTTAGGCTTCAGGTCTTTTTTAAAGACTTGTTTGTAGGCTAACATTTTCCTCTCAAGTTCAGACACAATTAAATTCTGCGCTCTCACCCAGCTACTTCTTAAAGCATCCTTTTACCACTCTCTTAAGAGCTGAAGAATTCCTGAACAGAGAAGAATGCTGTTTCCACAGCTTCCCTAGGGCTAGGTCAGTGTACTGTTTCACAGGAATAATTCTGAAGGTGGAGAAAGGTGACAATGCTTTGCGGCCACACAGATCACATGTCACGTTGAGACGGTGCTGTGGTCTCCGGGAAGTTTTGCTCTTTCAGCCTCTGGCATTGACTTTTTTAGCACAAAACACCACATGCATTATGCTGTCATCAGAACCATCCTCAGTGATAATTGCAACATGCCAGCGATGAAAGCGCCCAGCCCTGGCTCCCATGGCCTACTTCTGAAAGGAGCTGCGTGGCTTTACAATTAGCACTCAGACTGGCAGGGAGAAGAGGAGCAGCAGGGGAAGAGGTCTTTTCAATCTGGATGCACAGATCAGCTGCCTTGGACACCATGCTGAGTTGGCTGAGCCAGGGTTCCTGTGACATCATACCCTGCTCTCGTACTGTCAGCAAAATTCCCTGAAGACAACAGCTGTCTTCATCGACAGATGAGGATTTCTGCCACTCCACTGGGGACTGTGTACCAGCCTTTCTTCCTGTGAGGCTGCTCCTCTTCCTTGACTGCTAGACTTGCTCCCTCACTCTCCACCTAAATTCTGAGCAGCCTGAAGTCTGGGATGGGGATCTCACATACAGTACAAGGGAGGGAAGGAACAGGGGCAGATGATGAACATGTCCTCATGACAGAGGGTAGGGAGTGAGGTAGTCCTTAGTCTACCATTTCAGAGCCTACCTACCTCGGTACCCAGATGGGCTCAAGATGACAGGTATATAGATAGCAGATAGAGCTCTTTGTCCTTGAGTCAGCAAGAAGGGTTCCTAGAATGTCTGAGATAAAAATCCTCTGTTTTTCCAGAATGCTATCATATATGATCAACTCCCACATGTGCTAGGACGTGAAAGAAGTTGGGAAGTTCTGATTGAGAAAAACTCGAATATTATTACAATTATCATCAAATAGCGTATCATTCCATAATAATGATGGTAAAGTACTTCAAGAATAGCTAAATATTATTTCATGTAAAATAACAGATATTTAAGTTTCACTTCTTGACTATCCATTGAGTGATCTATGATAAGACTGAACATATCAAATGTCCATGTATGAAAAGCCCAGTGTAAGAAAGTAACTGCTCGAGTCCAGCTTTTCATATGTCCAGAATCCCAGGGATCAAAGGAAGTTTTCCCAAGCATAATTCTAGAGAACTGTGGATTCTTAAGGGTCTCTAAATCACTGAAGGCTAAAGTAAGTGCTGTCACTATTGAGTATTTAATTTTAGTCAAATGAACACACGAAGAATCATGTGATTAAATTCAAAGGTCAGGGCACTCACGCAGTGATATGGTTTGTATCTAGAGTCCCCCCAAAGCCTCGTGCAGTCATGGGGAAGCTTCTAGAGTTTGTGATTGATTCAGGATTCAACACTAGGATTATGGGTGTGAGTGCCTGGATGCAATGTAAGTGTAGGAGTACCCTTGACTCAGTCCAAGAAGTCTGTATTTATAATCCCCAAAAATACATTATTGAAATCCCACCAAGTTAATTCCAATCTACCACTCCCAGTGCAGCCCATGGTGAAAGTAAAGACACTAAAACATATTTATAATTATTGGGGAGCCAAGGGTCCAACCATTAAGATGGCTTTCCAAAACAAAGAGACCAACCCAGGGCCACACCGGGGGGTGGGGAGGAGGTTATTCAGCCAAGAAGGAGGAGTGACTTGAGGAAGAGAATTATGGGAAGTGGGGGAGTACTGTGGGTAGCCTTATTTTACCTCTGTCATACCCAGAGAGAGTAATTTGCATTATGCTATTGAGACAGTATCTATTGCTTCAGGGGTCTGGTGTGTCAGCTCTGATGTATAATCCTTCAAGCTCCAAGAAGCCATAGCCTCTGTCTTGGGGCTCATCCCAGCTGGCAGGGTGGAGCACTGACTCATTGTGCTGTCCCAATCTGGCTCACATTAAAGAGCAGCAGCTGTAGGTTACCAAGGAAACACGCATGCTGCCTTCAAGCACTATCCCTAGCACCTCTGTAGGACCAATATACACTGCTTAAGGCCAATTGAAAGGCTAAAGAGAAGTCCCAGCCAGCTCTCTACATGTCAACACAAGGACATAAGGTCAGACTTAGCCACAATGAAGACAATCATCTTCCTTCAAGGAGAGCTGCGGGGGAAGGAGGAGGTCCTCCACCACAAGGAAGGGAGAGGCTTGCTCTCTGCTGCTGCTCCCTTTGTGTTCTACTGTTTTGCTTTTTTCTCCCCCCTTCCCCTCACCATGAACTGCTGCCCTCTGCCATATGCCACTCCACCTTGGAGCCAGCCAATGGACAAATCCTGCAAAGACTTGAGCTAAACAAACCTTCCCTTCATTAATTTTGGGTGTTGGGTGTTTTGTCCCAGCAATGAGAGAAAAGTAACTGAGACAGAGTTGGAGTATTTGCAGCTTTGTCACTCATTAGGCTTAGCCCTTCAGAGGGGCTTTGATGGCAATTAAGATAGGCTACAGATATTATTTTAGCAGATATCACTTATCAGTGAATTAAGAGTGTAGTTGCTTACTTATCTTATTTTTTTATACCTGAATTATATAAAAAATTCAATAATTATTTACCTAGTGGATGACCATAGTACTAAAAGCCAACATAATATCCTGTCCAACCACCATTAGTGCAGATCTTGCCTCTCATAGAATTATGTAGAAGCATGGCGTTATCTATCCCAACTGTACTGTCTATACACACACATCATGATTTTTTTCTTTCTACAACCCTTCCTTTGTCTACACCTGTCAAAAGTGGGCACTCCATTGACATTCAACTAACTTAGGTGCTTTAACTCAACACCACAATCCAAAAATAATATCTGTAAATATAATATCATGTATGCACCTTGTACAATACCAAAACGTTATGAAAACGGTTTGCAATGTATTAATTCATCGAATCTGTATGGTTAAGGTGTCTTGAAACTGCCTGATTGACATTTGTATTTTAATAAAATAAAAATAAATGAAAAAAAAATAAGATACGTAAACGCTACACTCTCTTAATTTACTGATAAGAGACATCTGCTATAATAATGTCTGTAACTATAATATCATGTGTGCACCTTGTACGATACCAAAACATTATGAAAACAGTTTCAAAAGATTCAATAAATTAATACATCAAATCTGTCCTGTTAAAAAAAAAAAAAGATAGGCTACAGAGTCCTCACTAGCAAACCAATGACCATGCTTTAGTATTATTACCCAAACTTTCTAACTTTGTTGTTTCATTAGTAAGATTAATGAAGAGAATTCCATCTTCTACTCAGTAAACATGCTCTCTGACTCATGGTGGAAGCCCCAATTGTTACTATATATTTTTAAAATATCTTAAGTAATTAAAAAAATAATAAAAAAAATAAAATATCTTAAGTAAAAAAAAATGGATTAAGTATACTGAACGTACAAATTGTCACAGTTTAGCAGCACAGTCCATGAGCATCAGATGTTTACCCTGACGTTCACAGGGCTAAGCAGTGGCTTACAGTTTCTTATATCACTGGCCTGGGGAAAGATCAAAATTCAAAGTGTGATTTCTACCATGTGACTTTCCCACTACTGTAAAGTCAAAAATATCAAGTTGAGTCATCTTAAGCTAGGGACCATTTGTAGTCATTATTTTTTTAAATCTTTTATTTATCTATGTCTTTGGTACAGGGTCTCATGACACAGCTTGGAGTCCTCGTAATCCTCCTGTGTCAACCTGCCCAGCACTGGGATTACAGGTGTGCGCCACCATGCCAGGTTTCAGCGGCCGGAACAGCATGGGAGGCCAGCGCGGCATGTGGTGCTGGACATCAAACCAGGGTCCTTGTGCTTGCCAAGCAGGCATTTAGACTGCTGAGCTATCTCCCAGGCTTTAGTCATTATTTTCTTCATTAAACATATATGAAAATGTTGAAGATGTTATACTTCCAAAGTACCCTACAGGAGAATGATGTAAAGAAATCAAGAATTATATATGCTTGTTAATCCTTAGATTCTATCCATCAGAGTTTAGATTCTTTTTCTTTTCTTTTATTGAGAGACACATATCAATGAGACAGTTTCAAAGCTGATTAATAGGATATTTTCAATAGTTAATACATTTACATTGTTATCTTCTGAGTGGTTGTATGTAGGAGACACTTCCTGGTCCTCGTCTCAGTCCAAGAAACCAATATTTGTAATCCCAAAGTTACGTTATTGGAATCCCATCAAGTTGATTCCAATCTACCACTTTCCATGCAGCCCACGGCGAAAATGAGGACACTAAATTATATTTTTAATCATTGGGGAGTTGAGGGGCTCTAAATCCTGCCATGACATGGCTTCCTGGAACCAAGAGCGTGACCCAGGGCCTCACCCTGTTTTTATTCAGTGGGGGAGTGGTTTGAGGATTGACTGAGAATTGTGGGAAGTAGGTGACTGTTGTGAGCTGAGCTAGGTGGGTGGCCTACATTTACCTCTGCCATATGCAGAGAGGATCTGCAGAGAGAGTAATCTGCATTATATAGTATTTAATGTTTTGGGAAGTCTAGGGCTTCAGCTTTGATGTAGTCTTTCAAGCCCCAGGAAGTCATAGCCTCTATCTCGAGGCTCTATCCCAGCTGGCAGCGCAGAACATTAGTTCTACCATCCTGTCTCCTATAGTGTGCCTATAGTGTGCCTATAGAGAGTCACATGGAGACAAAACTTTCTCTCAGGCTCTCACAGAGAGAAAACTGATCAAGCAATGGCTGTGACTCGTCCACATGGCTGACAGTGACAAAAGATCTGCAAACTGCGGTACAGGGTTACAGAATAAATACTGAGGGTACTTGACTGACCTTATCAGATACAGAAGTTACATTTCTTGTTATATAGGTCTCGCTTTATCTTGGTCTTAACCATCCAGCAGAAAAGTATAAAAATGAGGTATATAAAGTAAAGCCATAATAATATGCTGAGCTTTGAAAGGCTCTAGTGTACAAATTCTGTGGATAACCCACTACTATTGTGGACTGCTGGACTGTGTTGGAGTGTTCTGCTGAATTCACACACCTATAGTATTCAGATGCCGATGAAATCCCCATCACTGACAGGACTAAGCAGTATGGGAAAAAAACTTTTCCTTGTGAGACAGTATGGTAATAACTGGTATGTCATGACAAGAAGTATGTATTTAGAAGACCAGGATGACAGGCATTCCAAGCCTGACCATGCTATTACACATTGCTATCTTCAGTGTAGTTGCTTGGTTCACAGATATCAGCATATATAGATAGTCAGGTTAAGTATTCTACCACTTAAATGCTATTTTCAAAAACCTGCTGATGTTTCTCGGGATCATTGCCTTGCCCATCTTGTGTGTACAAATGTATGGTTTTGTCCCTGTCCTTCTCCTCATTATCCAATCCTCAAGTTCTTGTATTCCTTTTAATAGTGTTATACCTTTCTATTTGTATTTCTTCTTTTGATTTCTTAAACTAGGGAGACTATACAATATTTACACATGTGGGTCTGGTTTATTTCACTTATGAGTATAACTTTGAAATGCATCCACTTAAATATAAATGCTTCAAGTTTATCATTTTTTATAGCTCAGTAATACTCCATTATAAAAAAATACCACAACTTTTTCAACCATTCCTCAGGTGACAGGCATCTTGGTTGTTTCCAAGACTTGGCTATCACAAATTATGATGCTATAAACATAGGTACACATATATCACTATGATACAATGTTTTCAGTTCCTTTGGGAAAATTCCCAGTAGGGGGATAGCTGGCTTGAATGGGATTTCCAGTCATTCTTTCTTACGGAGTCTCCACACTGATTTCTGCACAAGTCTACACTCCCACCAGCAGTGGAGAAGTGTTCCCTTTTCTCCACATCCTCTCCAACATTTGTTGTTGGTTGGTTTGTTTATGATAGCCATTCTTTCTGGAGTGAGATTGTATCTCAGTGTTGTTTTAATTTGCATTTCACAGATTGCTAGTGATGCGAAGCATTTTTTCATATATTTATTCACTTCTTTAATTTTGTGCTCTGAGAAGTGTATATTCATCTTGGACGCCAATTTACGGATTGAGTCTTTAAATTTAAGCACCCTAATGTATTTTAGCTCTTTATAAATTCTAGAGAGCAGACCTTTGTCTGAGTGTTTATTACTTAACATTTTTGCAAAATTTGTGGGTTGTCTTCACTTTGTTGGTAATTTCATTGATGTGCAAAAACTTCTCAATAACAGTTGGTCCCAGTTGTTAATTCTTTCAAGTGTTTTCTGTGCAAATACATGTTTGTTCATGAACTGTTTTCCTATCCCTATGACTTCAAGAGTTCCTCCTACTTTCTCTTCCAGGAGATGGTTCCTGTTTTAATGTTTAATCTTTAATCCATTTTGACTTTAGCTTACTGCATAGTGGTAGAACTGGGTCAAGCTTTAGTTTTCAGCATGTAGAGACCCACTTTTTTCAGTACTATTTGTTAAAAATGCTATTTTTCTTCCAGTAAGCATGTTTGACCCCTTTGTCAAAGATCAGGTGGTTGAATGTGTTCTTGGAGGCCTCTGCATCTTCTAATCTATTCCATTGATACTCAGGTCTATTTTTTTTGCCAATACCATGTTCATTTTATCACAGTAGCTTTGTAATATAATTTCAAGTCAGGAGTTGTAATGCTTCCTGCCTTGTCCTTTGTTATTCTAGGTCTTTTTCAGGTTCCAAATAAATTTTAGGAACGATTTCTCTAGGTCTGGGAGGTATGTTGGTGGCAGTTTGATAGGGATTGCACTAAATCTGTACAGCAATTTTGGGAGTATGGTCATCTTCATGATGTTGGTTCTTCCTATTCGGGACCATGGAATATCTTTCCATTTTCTGAAATCCTCTTATCATCTCTTTTTTCAGAGTACTGTAATTTTCCATGAAAAGATCTTCAACTTCCTTGGTTAAGTGAATTACAAGGTATTTTAATTTTCACAGTGCTATTATAAAAGTTATTGTTTCTCTAATTTTCCTCTCAATGTGTTTGTTATCTGTGTAGAGGAATGCTACTGACTCTTGGGTATTGACTTTTTATCCTGCTATGTTGCTGAATTTGTGTATCGATTCTTGTAGCTTCTTGGTGGAGTTTTTTGGGTCTTCCAGGTAAAGTATCATTTAATCTACAAATAATGATAATTTAACTTCTTCTTTATCTATTCTTATTCCTTCTATTTCTCCCTCTTGCCTAATGGCTCTAGCAATGATTCCAGAATTATATTGAATACAAGGATGATAGGGGACATCCTTGTCTTGTACCAGATCTGAGAGTAGAAAATTTCATTTCTTTACCTCTATGTTCATGAGGGAAATTGGCCTGTAGTTCTCTTTTTTAGTTGTATCTTTCCTTGGTTTTTGAATCACTATAATACTTGCCTTCTGGAAAGATTTTGGGGGGATTGCTTCCTTTTCCATTTCATTAAAGAATTTTAGGAGTGTAGGGATTGTATTTTCTATAAATTTCTTGTAGAATTCAGCTAGGAATCCATCAGGATCTGGATTTTTCTTTGTTGGTAGGCTTTTTGCTACATTTCGTATTTCATTGACTCTTATTGCATTATTGAGAGTTGTTATATCTTCTTGATTCAGTTTTGGTAATTTGTACCTCTCTAGGAATCTATCCATTTCTTCTGTGTCTTCTATTCTGTGAGCGTAAAGATTTTCAGAGTAGCTATTTATAATCTTGTGAATTTCCACTGGGTCTGTGGTGATTTCACCCTTTTCATTCCTTATTGCATGTACTTGAATTTTCTCTTGCCTCTTTTTGATTAGGTTGGCTAGAGGCTTAACAACTTTATTTAGTCTTTCAAAGAACCAGCTTTTTGATTTGTGGATTCTTTGAAATGTTTTCTTCATCTTAATTGAATTAATTTCTGCTCTAACTTTATGATTTCTTCCCATCTTTGCACTCTGGGTCTCATTTGCTCTTCTTTTTCTATTTCTTTCTTTTCTTTTTTTGTTTTGGAGATGCAAAATTAGGGTGTTTTTTTGTTCCCGTTCTGTTTTCCTAATGTGTGAGTTCATAGCTATGATTTTCCCTATAAGAACTGCTTTCATCTCATCCCATAAATTCCAGAAAGTTGTGGTTGAATTTTCATTGAATTGTAGATATTGTTGAATTTCTTAATTTCTTCTGTGACCCATTGATTGCTGAGTAGGGTGTTGTTTAGTTTCCATGAATTTAGTGGGTTTTTCTGGTTTCTTTTGTCATTTAGTTCCAGTTCCATTGCACTGTGGTCAGATTATATGCAAGGGATAATTTTTGTTTTCTTGCATATACTTACGCATGACCTCTGTACTAGTATATACTATTTTGGAAAATGACTCGTGTGCAGCTGAAAAAAATGTGGTTGGGTGGAACACTCTGTATATGTCCACCAGGTCCATTTGTTCCAAGCTCTGGTTCAGTTCTGCTACTTCCTTGCTAATTTTTTGTCTGGATGATCTATCTTTTTGAGATAAGGGGTTGTTAAGGTCACCTGTTAAGATTGTGGTCTTAGATATTAGGTTTTTCATGTCCATTAAGATTTGTCTTACATAATTGGGTGCTCCTGTGTTTGGTGCATAGATATTTATGAGTGTTACCTCTTGCTCTTGAATTTTTCCCTTGACCAATATATAGTGGCCTTCTTTGTCATTTGATCCTTCTTAGTTTGAAGTTGAGACTGTCTGAGAACAGAATTGCTACTCCTGCTTTTATCTGATGTTCTGGGTCATATAGTATTGTTTTCCATCCTTTGACTTTGAGCCTATGAATGTCCTTTTGAATTAAGTGCGTTTCTGTATATAGCATATTGTTGTATTTTGTTTCCTAATCCACTGTGCCAGTCTATTTCTCTTAATTGGCCAATTGAGTCCATTTACATTGATGGTTATAATTGAAATGTGTTGACTTATGTTTGTCATGATATTTGCCTGCTGTTGTTTACTCCTTTGCATCCAGTGTTTAATTGTCTGTCCTGTTTAGTGGGTTCCTTCCATTCTCACTCGTGGAGTTCTGGTCGTTGTGATCTCTATCTAGAACCTCTTTCAGCAGCCTGTGTAGGGATGGCTCTGTCATCATGTAATTCTTTAGTTGTTCTTTGTCGTGGAAGTATTTCACTTCTCCATCAAACTTGAAAGAGAGTTTTGCAGGGTATAATAGTATGGGCTGGAATTTGTATGAAAGTATAGGACTTGAAGAACTCTGCTCCATGCTGTCCTTGCCTTCATGGTTTGTAAAGAGAAGTCGGCTGTAATTCTGGTGGGTTTTCCTTTGAATATGACCTGCTTCTTCTCTCTTTCAGTATATTATTTTTGTGTTGGATTTCTGGGATCTTTATTATTATATGTCTCGGTGTGTTTTTGCTTGGGTTGAAGTTATTTGGTGTCCTCTATGCTTTGGTTACCTGAATGTTGGATTGTTTCCTCATATTTGGGAAGTTTTCTGCAATTACTTCTCCCCAAATTCTTTTTATGTCATTTGTATTGACTCCTTCATTCTCATTGATACCAATTAATCTCACATTGTTCATCCTGGCATCATCTTGGAGGTGATGAATTATTTTTTCCTGCATTCTCGTTGTTCTTAAGAGATCCTTTCTCACCTTTTTACTAGCTGCTCCGGCGTCTTTAAGTTCTGAAACTGTTTTCACTTTCACTCAAACCGTTTTGCAGACTCGTGATTGATATATTTAGTTCTTCTATATCTCTTTGACTCTGTTTCATGCGTTATTTTCTGTATTGCTCATTCAAGGAATGCATCAAATTTCTCATCTCCTCTATCTTTTTATTCATGTCTTCTTTAGAGGTAGTTATTCTTTTTCTGCACAGTTTCTTCCAAGTTGGGTTTCCTCTGTATATTTCCAGACTTGTTTCTATATTTCAGATGCTATGATTTCAAAGAAATCTTTTTTTTCAAATAATTCTTTTTTGATTTTAGAAATTATTTCTGCTTTGAGTTCCTCATGGCCTTTCTGCTGTTGTTTCTTTGCTTCTGATGGTGTTAATTCATACATTTCACTTGGAATAGTGCTCTCTGCACTTGTTCTGGGTGAGCATTGGTTTTTCCCCCAGATGATTCTGCATTTGATTCTTTATTTCAGATATTATGTATTCAGATATTTCTTTTTTTATTTTAGGAATTAATTCTCGTCTGAGTTCCTCTATACCCTTATGTTGTTGTTCCTTTGCTTCCATCTCTGTTAATTCATTCATTTCAGCTGATCTAGTGTCCTCTGCACTTACTGGTAGACTCGAGGCCTGAGATTGCATGTTTCTCCTTGTCCTTATCATTTTGTATAGCACTGACCTCTGACCTTTGGTGTAGAGCTTTGGTGCAGCTATAACCTTAGCATGTAATGAGATTCAGGTGCCAGTCTATTAAGTCTGAGATAAACCAGCTATGCCTGGCCTAGATCTAGCTGGTGTGTTCAGTTCCTTTTTGCTCCAGCTCCTGTGGTTCCCCTCTATTGGTTCATGGCCGAGCTGTGCTGTGTCTGGGACTCCGGGATGGAATCAGGATTGCTGGGAAAGGGGATTGCTGGAGAGGTCCCTCCAGCATGGCGGGCCTGGAGCTCTCACTCACCAGCCAAGCTGCACTGGCTCTGGGGCCCAGGACACAACTGCTTTTGTCACATGCCATAAATTCCAATAAGTTGTGGTTGAATTTTCATTGAATTGTAGACATTGTCTTGTTTTAATTCATCTGTGACCCATTGATTGCTGAGTAGAGTATTGAATAATTTTCATGTTTTTAGGGGTTTTTCTGGTTTCTTTTGTCATTTATTTACAGTTTCATTGCACTGTGGTCAGATCATATCCATGGGATAATTTCTGTTTTCTTGCACATACTGAAACATGACCTATGGACTAATATGTGGTCTATTTTAGAAAATGACCTATGTGCAGCTGAAAAAAAAATGTATATTCAGTTGTGGTTGGGTGGAGCACTCTACATATGTCCACTAAGTCCATTTGTTCCAAGTTCTTGTTCAGTTCTGCTACTTCCTTGCTAATTTTTTGTCTGGTTGACTTATCTTTTTGGTGTGTTAAGGTATCCTGTTAAGATTGTGATCTTGGATATTAGATTTTTCATGTCCATTAAGATTTGTCTTATTTAGTTGAGTGCTGCTGTGTTTGGTCCATAGATATTTATGATGTTTACCTCCTCCACTTGAATTTTTTCCTTAACAAGTATACAGTGGCTTTCTTCATTTCGTTTGATCATTCTTGTTTTGAAGTCGAGACAGTCTGAGAACAGGATTGCTACCCCTGCTTTTATCTGAGGTGCTGGGGCATGCAGTGTTGTTTTCTGTCCTTTGCCTTTAAGCCTATGAATATCTTTATGAGTTAAGTGTGTTTCTTGTATACAGTGTATTGTTAGATTTTGTTTCCGAATCCACTGTGCCAGTCCATTTCTCTTAATTGGTGAATTGAGTCCATTTACAATGATGGTTATAATTACGATTTGTTGATTTGTGATTGACATATTTTTTACCTGCTTTTGTTTATACCTGTTTGTCCTGTGTTTAATTGTTTTCCCTATTTAGTGGGTTCCTTCTGTTCTTGTTCGCGGAGTTCTGATCATTTTGGTCCCTCTCTAAAACATCTTTCAGTAGTCAGTGTAGGGTTGGCTTTGTCATCATGAGATTGTTTAATTGTTGTTTGTCATGGAAGCATTTCACTTCTCCATCAAACTTGAAAGAATGTTTTCAGGGTATAGTAGCATAGGCTGGAATTTGTTTTCATAGAGGACTTGAAGTACTCTGCTCCATGCTCTTCTTGCCTTCATGGCTTGTGAAGAGAAGTCAGCCATAATTCTGATGGGTTTTCCTTTTAGTGTGATCTGCTTCTTCTCTCTAGTGGCTTTTAGTATATTATTCTTATGCTGGATTTCTGGGATTTTGACTATTATATGTCTCTGTGTGTTTTAATTGGATTGAAGTTATTTGGCATTCTGTATGCTTCAGTTACCTTAATGTCAGATTGTTTCTTCATATTTGGGAAGTTTTCTGCTCTCAATTCTGCCCATATTCTTTTTGTATCATTTGTATTGACTCCATGTCTCATTGATGCCTATTCTCACATTGTCTTGGCATCATCTTGCATGTGATGAATTATTTTTTCCTGCATCTTAATTGTTTTTAAGAGATTCTTTCACACCTTTATACTAGTTGCCCCAGCGTCTTCAAGATCTGAAACTCTGTCTTCTCTTTCCCTCAAACAGTTCTGCAGACTTTTGATTGAGATTTTAAGTTCCTCTGTGTCTCTTTGACTTTGCTTCATGCGATATATTTCTTTTCTGTATTGTTCATTCACGGAATCCATCAGACTTCTAATCTCCTCTATTTTTTTTAATCAATGTCTTTTTTTAGAAGCATTTATTAATTGTTTTACTGCAGAGTTTTTTTTCAGATTGGCTTTCCTCCATATGTTTCTGTATTTGATTCTTTACTTCAGATTCTATGAATTCAGAGATTTCTTTTTTTTTATATCAGAAATTATTTCTGCTTAGAGTTCCTCCATGCCCACCCTCTGCACTTGTTCTGGGTGGGCATTGAGTTTCCCCTATATGTTTTATATTAGATACTTTACTTCAGATCCTATGAACCCAAAGATTTCTTCTTTTCAGGAATGAATTCTGCTGAGTTCCTCTATCTTTCTGCTGTTTGTTTCTTTATTTCTGACTCTGTTATATCATTCATTTCAGCTGAGCTAGTGTCCTCTGCACTTGTTATGGGTGGGATGCTGACCTGAGACTGCATTTTGCTCTTTGTCTTGTCATTTAGGATAGCACTGACCTCTGGCCTTTGTTGTAGAGCTTTGATGCAGTTATAACTTTAGCACCTCCTGAAATTTTGGTGCATATCTATTAAGTTTGACTTTATCCAGTTATGCCTGGCCTGGATCTAGCTATTGTGTTCATCTCCTTCCTGCTGTAAGTCTTGGAAGTGAACCAGTGGTGCCCCTCTGTTGTGCCCCTGGCCCAGGGGGCACAGGGGAATGCAGAAGCTCTCCCACACACTCGCAGGGCCAGGCTGGGCTGGGTCTGAGGCTCCTGAGTGAGTTGCAGAAGTTCTCACTTACTTGCCAGGCTTAGGGGCGGGGGCTCCAGAGGGTTGCAGGGGTCCAGATGGTGCGGTAGAGGGCCTCACTCACTCGGGTCTGAGTTTTGGAGAATTTAGTTTGTATTTGTCATTGCTTCTAAACTACTGTCAAATGTTTCTTTACTGTATAACGAGAACATTCCTAGGAATTAGGCCATAGCTTTGAAGTACTGCTTAAGAGTTTGGCACCAAGAATCTCTAGGCTGATTCTCCTCTATGATAAAATAACCCACTGCTGCACCCATTTGACTATTGGACCAAAGCTAACACTTTCATCATTCCCTTGGATGTCCCCAGTCTTTTCCTTTATTGACTGTAAAAGTCAATCAAGATTTCTTCTGCCCCCCTCTCATACAAAATTTCCTCTCCAATTCTTCTGTCCAGCACTGACAAAATTGGTTTCCAAAATTGTTACCAGTAGGTTTTTAAAAAATTTGTTTGGTACAGGGTCTCACTGTGCAGCTTGGAACACATAGCGATCCTCCTGATTTCAGCCTTCCCAGCAATGGGATTATAGGCATGTGTCTCCATGCCCGGACTCAGTCCCAGCTCACACACCAGAGGATGGGGCCAGTGTGGCATGTGGTACTGGGGATTGAACCCCAGTTCCTGTGTTTGCGTATGCAGGTGCTTAGTCTGCTGAGTTATCTAGCTGGACCTTTACTACTAGTTTATATGTCTTAAATATTTCAAATAACCAATAAATGCCTGTAATAAAGAACCTATTAATAAAATATTAACTTATATTGAAGTTGTTTTTTAAAAGTACTAGTGCTCATAACAGTGCCTCCCTTAGTGAAATTGGAGGCTAGAGTCCACGACAGTGTCGTATGCAGGCCTGCTTCACAGGTCTGTGCTGTAAAGGCCCAAAGGTCAGTGGCGGAAGCTCGAAAGATGAAGCATCTGTGCTAGCAGGCTGAGGGATCTGGACTGGACCCAGGAAGCAATGGTCGAAGAACCAGAGCTCTCCCAAAGTGAACCACAGCCATTCTCAGGGACTACAGTATTCTGAGCTCCTCATCCAACAAGAACATCCAAGTTAATCAGGAAAGCCAGCATGACGAGGTTGTACAGCAGAATAAATCAGGAGGATGAGCAGCTTCCAACAGCTCTCCGAAAGTATCTCCGAATAGCTCTGCTAACAGACTCTCAGCAGGTCTCGGTTCTGCCTCTTACGCCGCCAGCAATGATCCTCACGCGGGCCTCCCACACCCAGCACCATGCTAGCTCAGTTCTCCTGGGTGTAACAAGCTGGCCACCAATTGGCAATCCATGACACAGACCTATGGTTCACTCTCCATGATGCTTGGCTAACTTCATTTAATTCAACCAAAAAGAAAAAGTTATAATTACTTAATATAATTACTTAAGTAAGAAAGACATGGAAATACTTCCTAGTGCCCTCTTCCATCTCCTAATGTGTCTTCTTCTTCTTTTTTTTTTAATCACATTCTTGGGCAAAAACTATCTCCTAGGATGGAAGAGACCGCTTTTCCAACTTAACCTCTTTAGATAACCTTACCTATTCACAAGTTATGGTGCAGACCTACAATGCCCACCATTGCCTCATCTGTTTGCAAAGTGACTGGATGATAGGGGCTGCTGTAGCTGTCTTGTTGGGAGGTTGGGTCTCCTCAGAGAAAGTAGGTCACTGGAAGCATAGGTTCAGGGCCCATCCCAGCTCCTTCCTTCTGTCTCTGTTTTCTATTTCTGCTGCCTGCCATGCCACCCTGCCCTAGATCCAGCTAACTATGGACTGAAACATGAAGCAAAATAAACCTTTTCTTCCTTAAATTATGAGTGTTGGTTATAGTAGCCCAGCAAGGAAAATGTAACTAAGACATAGATCTTCTTTATATAAGTAATGAAAAAAAATATTCTATTTAAAATTCATAGTTTTTTTTTGTGTGTGTGTGTGGAACTAGGGATTGAACTCAGGCCCTTGCACTTGCCAGGGAAGTGCTTATTCTACTGAGCCATCTCCCCAGCCTTAACTTCGTAGTTCTTAGTTGAATTCCCAGTAAGAAAAGATAGATTAGTAAGAGAAAAACCAAAAAAGTTTAGTAACATTTATGTTTCCTCTATGTAGGGGAAAGATGAAAGATATCTCCAAGATTAAGCCTCAAAGTAGTTCTGACTTCTTGTTTAAATATTATCCTTGGCTGTGAATAAGAAATGCAGGTGGGGAGATGGCCAGGAAAAAGGACAGGAAAGACTTATTTTAAACATTTAAGTGTGTGCCCTCTCCATTGAAAATAATCTAGTAAGTTTGTCACTGCTTTTCAGTGAGAGAAGATACCCTCTCTAGTAAGATTTCAGTTACAAATGTAAATTTTTCTTATAAAAACAGGTAACTTCTACTTTGTTTTCAGAGCTCTGCCTCAGTTTCTCAAAAGTAATCAACTCAAAATAATCCTTAAACCCAAAGGACATACACTGGGGAGCTGTTTTCTAGTATCCCACAATCATTTCAGGATGGCATGTTCTAAACCCCACTGCTGAGAAACAGTTTGACCTATAAAGACATGCCTCGGCCCATTGCCCTCTAAGGTCTGCCTGGTTCTTGCTCCGTTCTTGGCAGAGTTGAGCAAAAGTGCTGGATATTTTGCCCATAATTGAATTCTTTCCTTCTATTTCCCATTTTTCCCAAATATTTCTGTCTTCTAACACTGTCTCCTTCCCTGTCTGGCTCCACCTTGCGCATGCTGGCTGTCAGTTCAGGCCACACACTCCCTGTAGGCCTGTGAGGAGTGGTGGTCTGCCTGCTGGTGCGGCTAGCCTTTCCCCCCATGGGCCTACACAGCTACTCGGGAAGTGCTGCCAGGGCGAAGGGCGAGGGTCTGGAGTGCAGCAAAGGTCGTGAAGTGAATTCATTAGAGCTGCATCTTATTAGCAGTCTTGGAACATCTAGCAGCCCACACCCTTGTGGATCTGAGAGATGCGGTGTACAGAGAAACAGAACTGTGAACAGGGAAAGGACGCCTCCTGCTCTGTTTTTGTGTTGTGCATCTAGGCCACAGGGAGGTTACTTTTCTAGTCAAATTGGAGATGTTTATTTTTCTTTAAATTGCCTTACAGTGAGGGGGAAGTTTTGCTTTCTCTGGAGATGACCACTGATTTATGGCCCTAAAGGAGCCAGGGGCTTCATTGTGTTCTCCATGCCAGGATCGTAACAGCTTTCTCCAGCACCATCTGGAGCTCCTCCGCCTGATTTTCAAAATATTCAATAACCTGCCTTCCACGTCTCTCAGGCTTTTCTAGAAAGCTCCTTTCTCTCTCCAGGACAATATACCATGGCCAGCATGAGCCAGCATTATGCCAATCACTATTCTTTCCTAATAAGAAATTGAAAGCCATCCCTGCTTCCTCCTTCCTTCAAATCCCAATCAATTCATCTAGGTCTATTTCAATTTCCTCTTAGAATTACAAATTTTCAAAATCCAACATGATTTTTAAGGTTACTCAATCTAGAACCTGGCTCATAGAAGATTATTTATAAATTTTTTATGATTGAGTTAATTGTCTATTCAGAAATTCTAGCAGGGATTATCCTTTTGAACTATTCGAAACATGTTCATAAGTTAAAACTTGAAGCTATTTCTAGTAAAGAGATTTTCCTGGATACCTTGTTCTGAAATAATTCAGTTTTACTCTTTAAAGAGAAAAAAGCAATTTGATGGCTAGTTTAATTATGAGCATGCATGACAATTATTTCGAGCATTTAGAATGCACCATGGAGATCCCTGAGGCCTACAGCAGTAATGTAAGAGTTTTTTGTGGGGTTTTTTGTACCAGAAATGGAACTCAAGACCTCATGCTTGCCAGGCAGGTGATAAGCCACGGAACTATATACCTGGCCCCAGTATAGGACTCATGAGCCCTCCTCTAAGGGCATGCACTCCTGCCAATTTATGTCTAAAACTGGCAGAAGGAGAAAACAGAGAGGCAATGTCCACTGAGAATGTGACCAGATGGAAACCATTCTCATCCTCTCGGGCATTTACTTATATGGTTTTTGTGCCTGATTGATCGTGCGAGGCCCTGGGGTTGACCTGGAGCTCTCTAAAATAAATAAACAAACAAATGACTACAGGGGAGAATATTTAGAAGAAAGTAAATGATTATTTCAATGAAGCACTAAGCACTGTGCCTGCCTCATGGCAACTTTATATTAAATGTGATGTTTAAAAAAACTCTTTTATAAAAGAGAAACCATGAGCAATAATGAGAAAGGAGTTTCTCACTTCCTAAAATATATACAGATGCTTCTCAATTTGATGGGCTTACATCTCAATATATCTCATTGTACATTGAAAACAGCATAAGCCAAAAGTACATTTAATACACCTAGCCTACTGAACATCATAGTTCAGCCTAGACTACCTTAAAATAAGCTTAGAACACTTGTATTTGCGTACAGTTTGGCAAAAGCCTCTAACATAAAGCTTGTTTTGTAATAAAGTGTTGACTGTATCATAAAATAGACGCATTAGTCTACTGGACATGTAAAGCAGAGGGGGTGTATCGTCCTCTCCACGAACATGATGTGAAGGCTCTGCTACTTACCCGTGGCCTTCACTCCATTCTAAAATTGACAGTTATACAATGAGAATTACCTCCCTTCCTGTTGGTGGGGCAAGGAGTAAGGTTCAGAAGGTCTAGGTGGTGATGACTGATGAATGATTTTGTGAATCATGGACATGAAGGGTCGTATGAAAAGGTTTAATGTAGTTGCAAACTGAGGAAGTTTCGTTTTGTACAAACAACATAGAAAGTAATGAAACCAAAGTTAATGACAAGTGAACATAGATCCTTTGGAGGCTGGAGCTGGAGGTTGGCAGAGCACTGAGGCAGAAAATTCCATACTCAGAGCAAAGCCTGAGTATAGAAATACAGAAAACAAACAAAAATCTTATTTTTATGGACTAATGGCCAACATCCTTGAAGTGGGAGCTCTCCTGGTGACCATGGGATTAGCTCAGGAAAGATGAAGGAACACAGAGGAGAGAGGGTGGTGACTTGGAGGGCGAGAAGGGAGCATGTGTCTGGAAGGCTGGGACAGTGCATCAGCTCAAGGACCTAAGCATTGGCATTGCTCTTCTGCTGAGGCTCTGACGTGGCCAGGAGGGAAGGTCCTGCGCAGGCAAGTCTGCTGCCTTGCTTTCTAGTAGGTGCTCCTTCTAAAGACACTCCAGGCAGCTGCAAAAGCCACAGCCAAAGCCTAAATCCTTGTTTGGTTACTCACAGTGTGAAGTCATTGCCATATATTAGTTCAACTCTGCCCTACAGAAGAAACAGCTCTGTAAGGTTTGCCTGGGTCACTACCTAGGAAGCCAGGAGATCAAAGAGAGTCATTATTGGCTCCTTGAGAGAGGTCACTTTGCTTGGCGAGAGACTTTAAGTAAAAATAGATGCCCCAGTGTAGCCTCCTGGCCAAATGACTTATTCATGAGTTCTAAATTATTGAGGTCATTGAAGAGAGTGCTATTTTTAACCTTTGAGTGAGGAAAGAATGAGGTGAACTGGGATTGAGGGGAAGCTATGTCTTCATAGAGCCAAAGGCAGATAGTGTAAACACAAACTGGAAGGGCGGGTCCAGGTGCAGCGGGTGACCTTCAGAAGCCCGGCCACAAGTGTGTCTGCTGTGTTTTCTGCGAAGCAGCCATGAGGAAGATCTCAATTGTACCCTTCAAGAACTCATGTTCTTGCCACTGCGACCTCAAGTGGTCCCTTTAGGAGCTAAGCTTGTCCTGAGGGTTCTGCCCTCAGGAGTGGATTAATGTCCTTGTCTTCAGAGTGGATGTGTTGTAAGTCCAGTCCCCTTCAGGCTTTCTTGCCACATGATTCTTTCTTCCATGTTAAGATGTACCAAGAAGGCCCTCATGAGATGCGGCTTCTCATCCTTGGGCTTCCCATCCTCCACAACTGTCAGAAATAAATTTATTTTCTTTATAAATTATTCAGCCTGGGGTTGTCTTTGTTACTTTTCTTTCATATCATAGCTGGGACAAAATTAAGGGGAAAAAGGCTTAGTCAACTTACAATTTGTAGAAGTGTCCATCTGTAGTCAGCTAGCTTCAAGGCAGAGTGACACGTGGCTGAGGGCAGCAACTGATGGTGGTAAAAAGCAGCAGGACAGCAAGGCAAAAAGTCGAGGAGCAGTGGTGGCAGCAACCAAGACTCTGCCACAGGCCGTAGCACAATCTCAGTAGCACCCACACCCATAATTCCATGAATTGGAAGAAACACTGCAGAAAAGGAATTGATACCTACCTCTAAAGAAGACATAGATAAAAAAAATGGAGGAGATCAGAAATATGATGGTTTCCTTGAATGAGCAATACAGAATAGAAATAGAACACATGAAACACAGTCAAAGAGATATAGAAGAACTAAAAATAGCAATCACGAGTCTACAAAACTGTTTGAGTGAAAGCGAAGACAGAGTTTCAGATCTTGAAGATGCCGGAGCAGCTAGTGAAAAGGTGAGAAAGGATCTCTTGAAAACAATGAGAATGCAGGAAAAAATAATCCATCACCTGCAGGATGACGCCAGAATGAACAATGTGAGAATAATTGGTATCAAAGAGAATGAAGGAGTCAATACAAATGACATAAAAAGAATTTTGGGAGAAATAATCGCAGAAAACTTCTCAAATATGAGGAAACAATCCAACATTCAGGTCACCGAAGTATACAGAACACCAAATAACCTCAACCCAAGTAGAAACACACCGAGACATACAATAGTTAAGATCCCAGAAATTCAACACAAGAATAATATACTAAAAGCCACTAGAGAGAAGAAGGAGCTCACATTTAAAGGAAAATCCATCAGAATTACAGCTGACTTCTCCACACAAACAATGAAGGCAAGGAGAGCATGGAGCAGGGTTCTTCAAGTCCCACACGAAAACAAATTCCAGCCCAGACTATTATACCCTGCAAAGCTCTCTTTCAAGTTTGATGGAGAAGTGAAATACTTCCACGACAAAAAACAATTAAAGAATTTCATGAATTGGATCACAAATTAATCAAACTCTAGAAGCTCCCCTCTGGAGGGACAACCACACCCAGGCCATAATAGTGGCATTGTGTTATAACAACAGAAAATGGATTAAAACCCTTTAGAGATCTGGATTGGCAGGTAGTTTAGCTAGTGATGTTGCCGAGTACTAGGAAGAGGTGTCTGTCATAAAATGCTGTGGCTACTGTTTGTCATTACTCCAGAGTTTGAAGGTTTTGTTTCTCTCTTGAAATGGAAATGTTCCCGGGGAGACTTTCACACATTGTTAGTTTATTAACTGTCACTTAAATTATCCCTGAGCACGTTAGCAAGACAATTTCTTCAGTTAAGATTCACTAGAGAAATACATTTAGTATTTGAATGTTATATAAAGATCTAAGTATGCTTACATGGCCACCTGTGGAATCAGGGTTGGAAGAAGTCAGCACGGCTGTTGGTGCGCTGGACAGTGGGAGGACTCAGCCAACGGCGGAGGCCATGAGCTCCCTGCAGATGTGGCAGCAAGTCCACGCCAAAAAACTAAGGGATCTGTGCATTGGAAGGCTGAAAAGTCTGCACTGGAAGGCTGAAGGATTAAGAGACCAACATCTGAAGGCAGTGGTGAAGACCCTAACTCCGCTGAAGCAGAGAAGGCCCCCTTCTTCTTTCCCTTCGCATTCATCTAGGCTTCAAGCCTATTGGATGGTGCCACCTACCCCCAGGATGGATCTTTCCTCCTGTTTGTGGTTTAGCTGTCAATCATGCAGAGGCACACCCAGGACTGTCCTTTATGAAACTGCTAGGCCCTCTTAACCCATTCAAGTTGACATATCATCAATTAGAAAAAAAACAAGAAACTAATAGTTTCAGAAAAATCAACTAATTTTGATTGAGAGTAAAAGCTAAGATGCGAAATAGTTCTTGGAATGGGGTGGTGAAAGAGGGATACAGTAGATGAAGGACCTGGAGTGCAGGAACACAAGTGTGCGGGTCAGCTTTCTGGTTGCTGAACAAAATATCTGACAACTGCAAATTGTGAACAAGGAGGTGTAGCTGGCCTGTAGTTTTAGAGGATCCACTCCATGATCAGCTGGCTGTCAGGCAGGAGCGCTACAGCAGAAATCATAGTAGAGCAGAACTGCTTAGGTCATGAGGCAAAGCAGAGCAGTGCTGGACAGGAAGGGGCCTGGAACCAGATGTTGACCACAGCATCACATCTCCAGGAGCCTCCTCAGACACAGAAATGTCCCTTATAAACCCAGAGGCAGCTCTCAAGCCAACCAAGTTAACAATTAAGCTCAATTGGCACAACAGAAATGATGTTCCTGAGAAGGGAGGAAAATTTGACAGACTGACTTTTAAAACCACAACATTTCCAATGCTATATGCTCAAGAAATACTAAATGATTTCCTTTTCTATGCATCTGTATCACTTCATAACAACTTCTCATATGGATTTTATCAGTATTTGTAGATAGCTTGCAACAGTTTAGCTTTGTATATGGATTTGATGTTTCTTTCATTTAATAGTCTTTTTGTGTGTGTGTGTCAAAGAAAACTTTTATCTTTATCTCCATTATCTGATTCAGTAACACATACCCTAATTTGAGACTTCCTAAGTCAATGTCAATGGAATGCAAGGTACACATCAGAGTTAACATCAACTTTATGGATATTCTCTTGGTACAAATAGGACAAGTAATCATGAAAACGTGATAGAGTTGACGTAGAATTTTCTTTCTTCTTACACTGTAGTCTGTACACTGCAGCATTAACTCCCAACAGTGATGGAAGTCCCCCCAGGAATCTGCCATGTTGGCTGCCCTGGCCTGGGGCTAAGGAGAGCCAGTGGGTGTACAGAGAGGCAGTGGTACTAACCAGGACCAGCTGCTGGGTTCTGACTTTGATGCTATCAAAACACAAAAAAAGCATGCATCCTAACACACAGTACCAACAGTAGAAATTATGACATAAATATATTTCTGAGGCAAAACAAACGAATACATAATATAGAGTGATGAAAACTGAACTTTCTTCCTGGAGTACCAGTATGATCTGCAGTTTTAACAAGAGTCAACATTGCATTGAACAATTGTCATGACTTTCATTTAATAGCCTTCTACCACTTCTTCACTGGTGCTCTTGATCCATTTAACCTTCTTTGCATCTATGACACAGGACCTAGCTCCTGCCAGAGAAGCTCCCTCTCAACTGTGACAGGAACCCAAACCTACCTCACCTAGACATGAGCACCCTCCTTAGTAGTATGCCTCCACCCATGTCAGATAAGGATTTAGAGGCTGGTGGCCCAAAGGAGGGATGCTGGGAATTTAGGCATCTAACCCCAGTTTCTAGTGGCAATACCCTGGGACCATATCACAGCCCCGGAAAATTTCAGCCTCTGTGGTGTTTGTCCCCATCACACTTGTGTGCCTTCATCAAAACAACCTCGTGACCTGCCCACGCATTCCTCCTACACGGAGGTCTGTGCTTTAGCAAGTGTACTCTTAACCAAGTACAATTCTGCTTAAATTGAGAGAGGTTAATTTCCTTTAAATGCATCTTTAAGTTCTGATTTTTATACTCAGTACATTAATTTTCTAGTACCAACACCTTATAAATATTATTAATGTTAATAAACTTATCTCAGGTACCATGTCTCTGATATAAGAACAATTGCATATGTTTTTAATATCAAGGAAACCAAAGTTCAGTGGACATACTTATTTGTCTTAGGTAACTCAGTAAGTACAGAGCTAACATCCAGCCCAGGCTGTCCATGTATGTAATTGTTTCATTCCTATGCCCCTGGACAGACTTACCCTCATTATATTCTCTTACAAAGGCTCTGCTATGGTAATGTGGGTGCCCTCCAAAAGCCTCATGCAGTCACGGAGGGCAAGCTTTACAGGGGTGGCTGAATCTACAGTTTGTGATTGATTCAACATCCAATGCTGGGATTAAGGGGGTGAGTGCTACTGCTGTCCTAGGCCGGGTAGCCTGGATATAGCCTGGATAAAGGACAGGAAGAGGGTTGTCCCTCCACCCCTTGCTGTTTCTGCTATCTTGTAGGAACCATGAACTGTTTCTTCTCCAGACTTACCCACCCTGTCTTGGACCCAGTTCACCCAATTGTGAACTGAAACTCGCGTAAACTTATGAGCTAAATAAGGCTTTCCTCCTCTAACTTTGGGTGTTGGGCATTCTATCTCGGCAATGAGTAAAAAGTAACTAAGATAGCCCCGTCACTGTATAGCTCCTAGCTGCCTTCATGCGGGGACATTCCTCATCTTGTAGTGATGAGGCCTGTTTCTAGATGTGCCTGGTTATTACCTGAACTTACAATACAAATTTTACTACCATTATAAAAAATAATTTTCCTTGAAAAAATCTTCATGTTTGGCTCAACTAAGTAGCTGTGAATGACTCATCCTTCTGAACATAAGGAAGAAAGAAGCCTTGCAGTCAGTTGAGGAACTGCCAAATCAGAAGAAATGCTAATAATGATCCAAGGATACTTATGACACTTTCTGGTGTGCAACAAACACAAAGTAAACTGAGGTATTTCTGTACTGGATATTGAGAAGAATTGTGTGATAATACCTGGGCCAGGGTGCAACACTGCAAAATGTAACTTTAAAAGTTAGATCGTTTTTCCTTTTAGAGAAAATGACTTCTCCCTGGTGAATACATAATCACCACCACCAAATTCTCCTCAACTCAGAAGAAGTGACAATGTGTGGGTGCTGGGCCAAGCATCCAGGAGCCAGGTTCCTTTTCATAAGAAAGTGGAGAACAACCAGCGCTGGAAAAGATACAGCAAGTGTGAAGGCCTGAACTATCTCTCTGTGTCCCCCTCCCCCTCAGTTCCTTACTATAAAACACTTGCACAAATCTACTTGGGAAAATGGTAACTTGAGGGGAATGGGCTTCTCCATCTGTTTTTGGCAAAATTAACAGCCTCCTTTCACTTGGTCAGCAACTAGTAAACGAACTGGAAAGTATGAATGCGAGAGGCCTGTAACACTGGTTACCATGTCTTTATGGTCTCTGCTTCTCGGTGTGACTCACCTTTGTACTCTCTGCTTCATATGCTTTGTTCATGATCTGGAGCAGAGAACTAATTGGCATCTAAGAGTTTATGGTTCTTTCTGGGAAGGGAACCACCAACAATTGTTGGAGACCTCTTGCCATTTATTCCTGCTGGCTCTGTCAAAGCTAGCAACTCAGTCTACTGGCTACTGTTAAGTGTCCATCATCTCTGGTGAAGGGGCTCAAAATAACCCAACTGTATTCCACTTAGGCCACATAGTGCTTGAGAGATTTTTCTATAACTTTCTTGTATGTGACAGGACTTTCCATAGCTGCAATGTTGAGGATTAGACAAGAGAGAACTGGTCACACAGATCTGCAGGGTGGATTTGAGTAAAAAAAATGGGCAAGAATTCTCAGATTCTGACAGCAGAAAGGCATAAATACTGCAAGGAGGGATTATATACTATAGAAATGATCCATGAAAGTATAGCCTTGCAAGGAGGGATTACCAATTTCCTTCTTGGCTTGTCTTTCAAAAGGTACACAAATCTGTCACTCAGAGCAAAGAGAGCAGTCTTCCCCAAAGCAGGAGTGCAGGCAGCCACCAGCTTCCAAGTAGACACCAACAGGCCTAGAGTATGCTGCATAGGCAAAGTCAGGAGGGCCAGGGAGAGAGAAGAGAAAAGGAGGGAATGAAGTCAGCTGCATCTTCAAATTAAGTAACCATCTTACGAAGGAGGAAAAGAAATGCAATCTAAAACAGGGAAGGGGGAGATCAACGGAGCAAAAGCATCTCAGAATGTTGAAATAGTTATTACTGTATTTTATATTTCAAACAATTGGAGGAAAAATCAAACAGGTTAACTAGAGGAATGAAAGACATTTTTAAGAAATGCAATCTGGACCTCTGGGGCTGGACTCTATCTGAGCCAAAAACATAGTGCACTGACTCAGTGGCAGACTGCACACAGCAGGAGGAAAGACTAGTACATATGAATTCAGATAAATAAAAACCATCTAATGGTGGGAAGATAGTTTGGAGGTCTTAGCACCTACCTGGCAAGCGCAAGGACCAGAGTTCCATCCTGGAACCTCGGGCAGGATGTGTCAGGCTCCAAAACCAGACATAGTGGTATATGCCTGTAATCCCAGCGCTAGGGAAGCTGAGACAGGAGAATCACTATGAGTTCAATGCACATAATGAAACCCTGTAGATCCTGTACTAAATACATTAAAAAATAGACCAGCAGAGGTCAGCAGCACAATTATCCAAGCTGTACCTTTCAGATTTTATTTATGGTTCTTCCAACTAGTGAGACAGTGTGATGTTTGCACACGTGGGTCTGATTTATTTCACTTATGAGTATGGTCTCTAGCTGTATCCATTTACCTATAAAAACCTCAAGTTTATATTTTTATGGCTGAATAATAATTCATTGTGTAAAAATACTTCATCTTCTTGATCCATTTGTCAGTTGGTATTTTGTGTAGTTTCCAAGATTTAGCTGTAACAAATTGTGCTTCTATGAACATGGGTACACACATATAACTGTTATACAATTATTTCTGATCGAGAAAAATCTTCCTGAGCTTTGGACATCTGAATATTTTGACATTTTTGAGAAGTAGGTGCTCAGTGAAGACGGCTCAGTTTTGAGCTCACACCAAGGGAAATGACTAACTTCACTCACAGAATGTTTCTGTTTCCTCTTGAGTTGCTTTTCTGTAGAGAACAGATGAATATTCACTTAGTATACATTCATTGCCTCACCTAGAGGTAAAAGCAGAGTTTTCAGGCCTTTTTAATGCACGCTGACACTGGACTCTTGTCCCAGGCTAGACATGATTTGGACATGATCTTTCCTCAGGCAAAGTACCCTCTAGCTGTGTGATGCTTTCTCTTCTCAGCAAATGTGATGTATGTTGAAATGAGAGATGAAGGAAAACAAATGAGGAGTGAAAACCAGCTAGTATGATTTGTTCCATAATCATATTTTTATTACTTATAATAATGTTTCTCTTCTGAGTTCTCCATGTGGCTGAACAAATATTGACCTATGGTTATGATTATGATGGTTACTATAATAGCAGTTACTTACTGATTCTCTGCTAAATAGTAGTCTGGAACTAATATTATCTATTTTCCAAAATAACTACCATAATAGAAATGAACATTTTCTTTTCAAAAATAAGAAAACTGAGGTTTAAAGAGATTTAGCAGAAAAGGTATTATCCAAATCCTTTCTGTCTCCTACTCTTCCATTTTTTCCACTATTGCAGGATTTCGCACTTCCAGCAGTAATTTATTGAGCATTGAATCCTGATGGAAGAGTATGTTGAGCAATGAGGGAGTGCGAAAGTGGCACATGGGCTTGCACCAGCCGGTAGTCTACACTCAGGCATTCAAGTTCTTATTTTAAGCTTGGCCACTTCAAACAGGTTTTTTCAGGCATTGATAATAAGGGCATTTTTGGTGTTCTGTCAGAGATCAGGTATTCCAGGGTACTGCACTTTCAGAGACACTTTCTGCAGACCTACTGGCCATGCGAGCACTCTGGAACAGTCTACCATTTCACTGGTTTGTGTCAGTCTCTCTGTATGCGAGTCTCAGAAAATGGGCTGATTAGAAATTTGTGATTTTCTCAGTTACTCTTCACTAAATTGCTGGGACAAATAGCTGGCACCCAAAATGAAAGAAGAAAAGGCTTATTTCGTTCACAGCCACTGGAGGTTTCAGTCCGTGCTTGGCTGGCTCCAAGGCACAGCAGCACACGGCAGAGGGCAGCCGCTCGTGGTGGTGGCGGAGAGCAAGAGACCAAATGGAGGAGCAGCAGCGACAGTGGCAGCAGAGGGGAGGTCAGCATCTCTGTGTCTCTTGAATGCCCCATTCAGGCCATCTGCCTCAGACTGGGTCTAGCGCTCACCCCCATAATCCCAGTAGTACTCAGACCCCAAATCCCAGCCTTAGACCACCCATGATCCTAGTGGATCAGGAGTTAATCACAAACTCTGGAAGTCCACCCCATGACTGCATGAGGCTTTGGTGAGGACACCAAGAGACAAACCATAACAGTAATGCTGGATTTTTCTTTCTCAAAAAAGTTTCAGTGTCCTGTAAAGGTCCAGGAGGAGCAGAAATGAAATAAAGCTGTCTGGAGGACACACTTTTTTTTTCAGGTTTGAGGGTCAAAAAAGATTTATTACTGGATAGCAGCAAGTAGACCTTCAACAAAACAGTCCTTTACTGTTACAAGAGGCCTCTACTCTTAAATATTTGAAGCATACAATCAAGAGAAATAAAAATCTCTGACAGGTAAGTACCTGTACTACTACTAATCCGTACAGCTAAGGGACACTGTGCCTGAGAGAGGAAGCCTGCTCCTGACCTCCTCCTATTCCATGGATTGCTTCCAAGTATGGTCATGTGTCACCACCACTGGCTGAGGCTCTGAGACATGCATAGAGAGGCAATTTTGTCCTTATGAAAGTGTCACAGATGGTAATGACCCAAACTAGGATGGCTGGGACACTTCTAAGAAATGTAATCTTGTGGGACCTCTACCATACATGGATCTACCTTTGACCAAAAGCATCATCGTGCATTGTAGGACATTTTCAGTCAAAATAGTTGAATAGGTGCTTTATATCATAACCACTGAGATTTTCCTTATGGACACAGCTAACTTCAGCCTTATCTTAGAGAATTTCCTATCTTTTAACCAAGCTGTCAAAATGAGCAGTGGGGGAAACACAAGATAAAGGAAATATATCTAATTGCAACAAATCATATTTTCTTCATGTATCTGAAGGACTTACAGAAAATGATACATCTCTACCTTCTGTACATTTAAGATTTATTACTTTACTCATGATGTTATGTTTTCAGTCTGCATTGTGCATATGTTTTTGGAGATCCTTTCAAGGAAACCTTTATGCTACAGATGAAGTACTGTCAATTTACTGAGAGCACCACCATAGGATTTCATTAACGAAGCTAGTATTCAAAGACACAGTAAAAGGAGGTCAGGATTATTTTGTGGTAAAAGGAAAAAGGCATTTAAAAAACTAATTAGTAAGCATTTCTTCTTGACAAGTTTCTTCCTTTATAGTCCTAATTGTGGCAAAACCAGGCACTTGCAGGGAGAGGGTACACCAGGCGACTGGCATAAAGCCACCCATCTTGAGTGTTTCCTCTCTTCTGGCCTCTCTAGCTTGCTTTCAGGAGACACCTCTGGAAGAATGGACTCTTGGAGGATCTGGGCCCTTCAGGTTGGCTCCCAGGAGCAATGGGCACAGGTACAGTTCTCATTGCTCAGCCAAGAGTCTTGCTTTTAAGCAAGTGTCTGGTCTATGGTAGATCTCTGTGCTGTGAGGACAGCAGCAAAGCTTGTGTCCTCTAGCTTCCTCCTTCCCTTTGTTCCTCCTTCCATACTTGTCTTCATAGAAGCACATTGATTCTCTATTAATTGATTACTTGATGCTTGTGTGGCCATTAACACCTGTCCAACATACACGCACACACACACACATCCTTCCCCACCTTAGAGGCTAACATTACAGATTTTCTTCTCATGCAGAGACATGGCACAGGAAATTTACTCAAATGATCTATGAAACATCCATGCAGTGAATGTTTTGTGCTGGGAGCCAGCAGAGAACGTGTGCATTTACAGAGTTTGGTCAGTGGCTGCAGAAAAGTAACAGCTAATGGGGAAGGAAAGAGTGATGGCCTGTAAGAATTTGAGTTGAGATTAGAAACACCTAGAAAAGTGTTTCTCATTGTTTCCCACCTCCGACCAGAGCCTTCTCCTCACAGCCAGGCCTGTGGAGCTGGGCTGATGGAACCCCATGTCTTGGAGGCCTCACTCCAAGGCCATGAACTAGGCCATAACATGTGTTGGTAGTGCTAAATGTTTTTGAAATTTTTTCAACAAAAAGCATTTTGGGCTTTCTCAAATAATATATGCTTCCCATCCCGCTAAGGTTAATTTGAATTTTCAATAAACAACAAGTAATTTCTTATTACTTCAAATAGTGCATAGGAAAACTTATACTAAAAAAACCCCTACTTGTTGTTCATCTGAAATTCACGTTTAAGTAGGGACCTGTACTTGGTCTAGCAGCAGATCTGTACCCATTGAGACCTGGATCCTGCCCTGCTTGGACCCTAAGTAACAAGGGCAACCTGAAGGCTCCGGAGCCACACAGGACTGTGTGTGGATTTCACATTGTAAACGTCTTTCTCAGACTACAGTTTGAGGCTTTGGAAGATCTGTG
Organism: Ctenomys sociabilis; assembly: GCA_004027165.1. Classification (NCBI taxonomy): domain Eukaryota; kingdom Metazoa; phylum Chordata; class Mammalia; order Rodentia; family Ctenomyidae; genus Ctenomys; species Ctenomys sociabilis. The sequence goes on from PVKA01011884.1 coordinate 42,493, forward strand.
CTGACTGATCTTATGCAACCTCATTTTCTGGCACTTTTTTTTTTTTTTATTACAGACATACAGATCAAAATAATTCCCCTGCTCTGTGAGAAAAATGAGAAACTCTGCTTTTTCTTTAGTGAAAGACAAGTGAGCTGTGAAATATCATTGCTATGCTCTGTGTTGGGATCCAGCACAGCATGAGTGCATTTAGAAAGGAGACACGTTCACTGGCTGCGGAACAGCAACAGCTAGTGGGGGACGAGGGGAGGATGGTGGCTGCAGGGGATTTAAGCTACCTCAGAAACACCTAGAAAAAAATGTTTTCAGTATTACCCACCTCCAGCCAGCCTCCCTCTCCTAACTACACATCCTCAAATTTAACTGGGGCAACAAGAAGTTCTCTTCCATAGTGGTCCAATACATATATCGATGTGTGTATTATGGGAACAAAACCTTTATGAAATATTTAACCTTTGTTCAATGCAAAATTCCTATATGTAATGCACACTGATATTTTCTATTCTAATGCATTTCTTTCTTTCTTTTTTTAAAGAATGAGCTCACTGAGCAGCTGATCTCGTTGCTTATCACCAGTTCTTCCTCCGATCTCTTCACCCTGACAATGATCTTGGCTTTCACTTCACTAACTAAAATACTCATTAAAAGGAAATTCCTTAATCTTCTTCCCACTAAGGCTTCCAGGCTTTCAGCATGCTGTTTCCTTTCCTAAAGTACACACTGGACATTGATCAAAGAAACTAGGAGAATCTTCACTGCTCTGACAGTGTGACTCTACAGTTCCTCAAAACAGGTACAAAATTCTAGGTTATCTTGCTGTGTTGAGTAATTAAGAAAAGACAGGCAAACAACACTTGGGGTCCACTCTGATGGCCAAGAAGAAACTTACAGGGAACCTGAGACCATCTCCTTTTAAATAAAATGAAGACTTCAGAATTCTGCGGGCTAGGCAGGGGGCTGCAAGGAGGTGATCGGGAGCTGAGCTGAGCATTTCAGATCTTCGTGGTGAATCAGGGCATCACCATGCTGGCTGCGCGGCTTGTGTGTCTCCGGACACTACCTTCCAGGGTGTTCCACCCAGCATTCACCAAGGTCTCCTCCCCCGTTGTGAAGAATTCCATCACGAAGAATCAATGGCTCTTAACACCCAGCAGGGAATATGCCTCCAGGTCAAGATTTGGAATCCGCGTGGGAAAACTGCCCAAGAACTCAAAGAGGCAGCACTGGAACCATCAATGGAAAAAGCATATAAAATTGAACAGTTAGGAAGATACATTGTTGCTGGAGGGGCTGCTGTTGGTCTTGGAGCATTGTGCTACTATGGCTTGGGAATGTCTGATGAGATAGGAGCAATTGAAAAGGCTGTAATTTGGCCTCAATATGTGAGGGATAGGATACATTCCACCTACATGTACTTGACAGGAAGTATTGGTGTAACAGCCTTGTCTGCTTTGGCAGTAGCCAGAAGTCCTGTTCTCATGAGCTTCATGATGAGAGGCTCTTGGGTGACAATTGGCGCAACTTTTGCAGCCATGATTGGAGCTGGAATGCTGGTACGATCCATACCATACGAACAGTATCCAGGCCAAAAGCATCTTGCCTGGTTGCTCCATTCTGGTGTGATGGGTGCAGTGCTGGCACCTCTGACCCTATTGGGCGGCCCTCTCCTTGTTAGAGCTGCATGGTACACAGCTGGCATCGTGAAAAGTCCCTGAACATGGGAGCACCCCTGGGCGTGGGCCTGGGTCTCGTCTTTGCAGCATCACTGGGATCAATATTTATTCCACCTACCACTGTGGCTGGTTCTACCCTGTCCACAGTGGCAGTCTATGGTGGATTAGTTCTTTTCAGCATGTTCCTTCTGCATGATACTCAGAAAGTGATCAGACGTGCAGAACTAGCACCAATGTATGGAGCTCAAAAGTATGACCCCATCAACTCAATGCTGGCAGTCTATATGGATGTACTAAATATATTCATGGGAGTTGCAACTAGGCTGGCAACCGGAGGCAACAGAAAGAAGTGAAGCAACAGCATCCGGCCTCTGACAACATCATATGCCGTCAAGTTTAGTACGGCAGATGTTCATTACACACACAACAAGCCGCTCTTGTGGAGTTTGGAGGATAAGACCATGTTGACACATTTAAATGTTTCAATAATGCAACCCCCAGGTCTGCTTTTTCTTTGAGAATAAATTCAGTAGTTCTCTTCTAAATGAGCGCATAAATATGTCCAACTCTCATGTTTGAGTAATTTTAAGACATTTTATTTAACAATGTTAAAACTAAGATTTATGTTAGGAAACATAAGCATTTTACCTATTTTTGAGTTCATTAGAGTAAAAAACTTATCAAGTTTGTGTGAACCTGTTCATTTTTTGGGACACTATTTTTTTTTGTTGCTTTGACACAGGTTCTTGCTGTATACTTCAGGCTGGCCTTGAACTCACTCTGTAGCCCAGCCTGACCTCAGATTCACAACAGTCCTCCTGCCTTAGCCTCCAGAATATTGAAATTACAGGCATGTCCCACCAGGCCCATCTGGGACACAAATATTGAAGAAGTATCAGAATTAACATAGAGGTTTTGGTACAGAAACTGCAGAGTAAGATATCCACACCATTTATCCCCCACCCCTCATTATTAGGATTAAGGCTGTGACAGATGTGAATATTTGTAACAAACAAGTATTTGCTATTTTTTCATTTGCTTTGGAAATAGAGACTGGGGGACTCGTTCTCCTGCCCTTTCGGTGCCATCTTCACCATGGAGATGTCCCAGTGAGGATGTGTTTGGGCAAGCCAGAGTGTTAGTCACATTGGCAGTCCCCAGTGAAATTACGTATATGTGAGTTTTCCTTTTGACTCTTAAAGCAGCATATCCTGAAAACACTTCTAGATAAGATAAAAGTTCAAAGCAGGGAATTTATTGCTTTTTAAAGTACACAAGCAGTATGTAGTTTGCTGAGGATTTGCTGCAGAAGTATTGATGTGTAATTGAATACTTCCTTGCTTTTCTCAGCTTTTTGCTTTGAAGCCTCCTGTGGCTTACACTGGAAGTTTTGATGAAAGCAGTTTTTCTCTTAAAACTTGGTGTTTTGCATTCCGTCTCAGATGAAGTACTGTAAAGCAAAACTAGCTGTGTATGAAAAACACAAATCAGAAGTGGGTGGGGGAAGTGCTTTGTTAGTTTCCCTAGCAGAATGTCCTTTTTGTCTTGCAAAGACCAATTTTTAGCCTGCTCATGATGTTTGTAAGTTTTTTGACACAGACTTGGAAGTCTTTAGTGATGGGAGGAAGTCTATATGATTACTGAGATGATTGTTATTTTTGATAAATATTTATTGCAGTAATGTGGAAATAACTTTTAACCATCTCAAAGTATATAGAATGCTTATTTATGACACAATAAAGCTTCTGGCAGATGGTGAAAATAAATAAATAAATAAAATGAATATTTAATATCTATTTTACATTAGTTGGCAAAGGCTATCAAATAGTACCCTCTGGTCTGTGGCTGGGTCCTGTTGCCCCTGACTTTTCGTGTACTCGAGCTGTCAGTTATCTTCCCTCTGCTGCACTGTCTGCCTTCCCCTCTGTACCAGGTGGCTCCGATCATTATCTCCTTCCAGGTATCCTGGCATATGACCCATTTTTTAAAGCATACTTTCATTTATTCCATATCCCTTGTAGTAATGATGCTGTGTTGTCACAGGTAGGTCTGCCTAGAGCAGCGATATGAACCACTTCGCGCTTTCAGCGATGCCCACAGCCCGCCGCAGCACCTGTGTGATAGGTTGTCAGGCTTGCCCTCGCGTCAACACCTCCCTTTCTTGGCTTTTGATAGTCCAAGAGCCCACCACTGCACCACGGCACTGCTGCCACAGACGTCAGCAGTGACTTCCCGCCACACTGCTGATTTCATGGAGCCCTTTCCATTCTCACCTTCCTTGACATTTTGGCAGCTCTGATACAGTTGCTCACTTGCTTCTCCTTGAAAGCCTCGCTGAACTTGGCCTCCCTGGTAACGCGTCTACTTTCCTGGGTTTTCATCCCATCTCTGCTCTGTCTTATTTACTGGTTAACCATATGGAACTGATTATTACCCACAGGGAGGTCTTTTCTCTCATGTTGGTGAGAAGATATTCCCACCAGGCTCCACCGCTCATGCATGTGGTCCCAACCAGTAGACAGTTGGTATAATTATACTGCTAACTTATCTTCATCATAAAGAGAAGTTTATGCTAATAGTGCTCGGACAATTAAATGCCTATGTCATATATTCTGAGTAACTAATTTAAAGATAACAATATACAATATATTAACCATTGTTACTCTTATTGTTTTTCAAATTTTGTTTGACATTTTTCTCTTTAAAATAAAATATTAGGGAAAAAAAGAGAAAGAGAGAAAAAGAGGAAAGAAGGAAGGAAAAAAGGAATAGAAAAGGAAGGGTGAACCTGAGGGGATTTGACTGACCTTATCAGATACAAAAGTTACATTTCTCATTCTATAAGTCTTGCTTTAGCTTGGTCTTAACCATCCAGCAGAAAAGTAAAAAAATGAGGTATACAAAATAAAGCCATATTAATATGCCGAGCTGTAAAAGGCTCAGGTCAACAACTTCCGACATTGCCAGTCCTATGGATAACCCACTACTATTATGGACTACAGGACTATATTGGATTTTTTAGCTCTATTCATACACCTACAATATTTAAATGGCAATGGAATACCCATCTCTGACAAAACTAAATAAAAAAGGGGATACAAATGAAGGACCATTTTGTATCTGTATATCCAAAATAGTTAGGATAGATATGCAGTTACTTTCTCTTAATCCAAGGAGAAGAAAGATTTGTACTAATAGTGTTTGGACAGGATATCATGTCAGCATCTTGTACTATGAATGACCACTAACAAGACAACAACATGCAATGTATTAATTATTGAAACTGTCCTACTAATTGGTTTTCAAACGCTCTCATTGCTATTTCTTTCTCAATAAAATTAATAAAAAAGAAAAGGAGGAAGCAGAAAGGAAGGAGAGGGACACTGCCTCATGCTTCCCACCCAAGTAAGTGATATTCCATCCACACATTTGCCCCCTACACACATTCGCACGGTTCTCCCTCCAGTACCTATTTCAATACATTATTTCTGCTTACCTGACTGTCTGCTCTGCAAGCCATGAGGACAGGCCACCATCAAGCCTGCCACTAGCATGCAACCACTGCCTGCAGGCCTTCCTGTTTCTATTCACCCTGTCTCACTCTAACTTATTCTCTGCAGAATTCAGAGTGATATTTCTAGCACATAAATTAAACTGTGTTGCTTCTCTTTTTAAACAGGGCATCATTTCCCTCAAACTCGGAACAGAGCTCTAGTGCCCAAACATGTCTCCAAGACTCTGTGCGGTCACCGGCTTCCCGCTGCTCCACCTCAGTCCGTCCACTCCCCCACTGCCTCACTGCCCTCCTGCCTCACTACTGTGTTCAATTCCTAGAGGTCGGAGTATAATTGTTCCTGCCTCAGGTTCTTTGTACTCTCTGCCCTGCTTCAGGAATTGCCCCCACTCCCTTCACACAATAGCTCCTGCTCACCTATCAGTAGCAGTGCAAATGTTAATTCTTTAAGGAAATCTCTGAACCACTCATTTCATTTCATCAATGAAATTAAATTACATGGTGCAGACTGTCTTAGTACCCTGTATTTCCCTCATAATGCATCCTACAACTAACAAATGATTATGTATTCTTTTGTAATAAGGTTTCCCTCTTTGTCCTTCTCAGCTATAGAGACCTTTCCCCTCCATCTGTCAATGTGGACCCCACAGTGAGAAAGTCCATTTGTGCCTACTCAAGCTCATACGGCTCTTGTTCTTTTCTGACCACAAATGCAGGGCAGAGAGTACAAAGAGCCTGTTTTCCCCTAATCTTATCTATTTAACCTGAAGCTTCTGGGCAAATAAACTTCATATGTCATGTATACACAAGAGGCTGAATACCTGTTATTAGAGCTGACTAGCGGTGTGCCCAGGAGGGCTCGGACAGGCTCGAGAGAGCCAATTCTGGGCATCTCTTCAAATTTCACATTCAGTGATGTCACTTGGTAGCAAATGCTACAAATCAAGACTCTTGCTTCCCTTTGGACGCCCACTTACCTGTGCACCTCTTGTGCTTGCCACAAATGAGAACCAACATCATGTTATGAACAGTGGAGCTACCATGAACAGCAAGTCATCATTGGAAGTTTTTGGTTTAGTTTAGAAAACTTAGCATCCAGAATCAGAGTATAATGTGTGGTACGAGTGCATTTGTGCTCAGAAAAGAATAAGACCCATATGAGATTGAGTGGGCATGGATGGACTTTTTGATTGGGGAGTCCATACTGAGAGATGGAGAGGAAAGGTCTCTAGAGCTGAGAAGGACAAAGAGGGAAACTTCATTGGAGAATTTACTAAGGATCCAAGGCTAACTGTGGGCTGGAGTCAGTACAACACTGGAGTAGAGGGAGGGAAAAGGAGAAGGAGAGAAATGTCTTAGTTGAGAATAGTTGCTCTTGAAATTTTCTTTTCAGTTTAATTTTGGTAAATGGACTTCGTTGTTGTTGTTGTTTGGTATTTACTACAGGGTCTACGAGGTCTCACTGCACAGATTGGATTTGTAGTGAGCCTTCCTTTTTTCAGCCTCCCAAGCACTGGGATTACAGGTGTGCACCACCATGTCCAGTCTCAATCGCTGCCTGGGTGTGGGGCCAGAAGCGCAGGGTAGGGATTGAACCCCTAACCCTGCATCTGCCTAAACAAGTACTTTAATGTGGGGGGCTATCTGGCCAGCCCTCGACTCATTTTTTGAATGAAGAATCCAAAATTTTTAGGTTAATTTTTAATCTATTGATTGATTTTTTTTACTGTACTGGGAATTGAGTCCAGGAACTCTGCACTGAGCTACATCCCTGGCTTTTTATAATTTTCATTTTGAGACAGGGTCTTGCTAGGTTGCTGAGATGCCCAGGCTGGGCTTAAACTTGTGACACTCTGCCTCAATCTTCCAGAATCCTGGGATTGCACAAGTATGACAGAGCTCCTGGCTAGAAGTTTTAGAATTTCTAGAACAAATATTTAAAGGATAAATAATCATCCTCTTCTTTTTCAGATTTGTGATTTTCTTGAATACTTATGCTTGACTCCATACACATGTCTGCTATATCCCTCTAGTCACATCTCTAAGCGCTGGATATCCTGCTTTCTGTTATGTATGACTCTCCACTTTCTTATCTTTGAAATGAAATGGGCCAGCTTGATCACCTCTAAGGTCCTCTGTTGCTCAGAAAAATTACATAGTTCCAAACGGTTAGACATGTAAACCATATTTCTAACCAGAAGATCAAGAAAGACCATTCTGAGATATCCTTTCTTCTGATCAAAGGACTCACATTGCCTTTATTTGTGTAAAAAAAAGAAAAAAATGCAATGAAGTTCTCACTAGAGAGTGAAGTCAGGTCTTTTTTAGCAGAGAGAGAAGGAGGAGAGAGAGAGAGAGAGAGAGAGAGAGAGAGAGAGAGAGAGAGAGAGAGAGAGAGAGAGAGAGATATTCAGCACATAAAGATGGCAGGAAATCTCAAGGGTTTTCCTCTTGAGCACCATTCAGAAGCCACTTGGCAGGGAAATAAGGTCACTATTTTTAAATCAATAGGAAAAAAGCAGAGCAGCAAGATAGAAACATGATTTATCCTGTGGCCAAAGAGCAAAAAGTTGACTGGGGAAACTAATTGAATCCGACTTGGTAAAGCTGAAGCTGCCCTAGTCCTGTGCCTAGAAGCCTTGTCAGAGCTGGTCGACCGTCCACCCTGACGTAGTACACAGGCATCTCCTTTACCTCTTCTGAAGAGCAAGCTCTCCAGCAGCGTGCACTGCGTTCATTGGTAACATTTTTTTCCCTTTTAAATATTGCTATCAATGCTGGTGCAAGCATGTGTTGATACTGAGTAGTGTCTGTTGAAGGAATCTGCTAAGTAACCATGGAATCTTGGGCTGGTTTGGGGTCCTCGGGGTCCTCTTTGCCCTGCACAACCCTCAGTGCAGGAGCGGCTGCTGCCAGGTTTGCTGTTCAGCTCACTTACCCCAAGCCACTCCGAAGCTACGGGGCAGCAGGAAACCAGCATGACATCACTTTGCCATACCATGCAGCCAGCTGTGACCGAAGTGCTGCAGGCCGCCATGCTGGTATCTGGCTCAGAGCGCAGCAAGATTGGGGCCTTTGAATCTGGAGTTCCACCCCCAGCTGGCAGTGATCATGGATGGAAAAAAGAAGAAAGAGAGCAGAGGCGAGGTACTCTAGAGAACAACTAAACACTAGCTGCAGTCTAAACCTTTTGATTTTTTTTTTCACTTGAAGATAAAGACAGTAAAGGCCTGCTACCTGGGATGGAGCAGGTCTCTATTTAATGGATCTGCACTCAAGGTGAGCTAAAAGGGGGAAGGGCTGAGCTTCTGCCTTTGAAGAGCTGGTAATGTAGTGCATAAGATGCTCATCTCATAAAGACACCCAATGACATGGGACAAAGTATGCACAGGCTGCTGTGGGAGCCCAGGAGGAGGAGTTTCCATGCGAGCTATGATGTGAGAGATGTGAAGAACTGGATAAATCCAGTTAGAAAGAGTTTGAGGAAGAGCAGACTGCACAGCAGGGATAGCAGGGCAGGGCTGGAGAGTCCTAGGCAGTCTGGTGTGGCAGAGGTGTCGAGCAGACGACCGGGCTCTGGAGAGAACGCACCTGGAGAGGGAAGCAGAGCCAGGTTGGGAGGGGGGGAGGATATACCTAAGGGCACTGCTAAGGAAGCTGGGATGTACTCTGGAGGGTTTGGGAACCAGGGACGGGGGCTGAGTAAGTAAGCTATAAAACCAATTTGCACAGATCAGTCATACCGGTACAAGGAGCAGGCAAGCTGAAGGAGAGTGGGACTGAAAAACAGGCTGATCTATTAGCCCTGTGGCAAGAACAGGGTGGTGGTGAAAGAGACAGAAAGGACTAGGTACTGAGTCTCCAGGGCATGAGGTGTGAGTGAGTCCTCGGTGGTGTGATGGATATAGAGGGTGGGGATGGTGTCAAATCTAAATGTCTGTCCAACGTCTTGGGTATTCTAAGGTGAGGATTTTGAAAGACTACAGGATTGAGAGAATGGTATTGACAGCAGAGGAGTCGTCCACTGAAGAGTTCAGCTATGCAGGAACTGTTACCGTGTGTGGCCTGGCCAGAAGAGTCAGGTTCCCTAGCATAATGTGACCTGGAAAGAACCACGCATGTTCTAGCTCCTCCCTGCTCCCTCTGCTCCTGGTTACCCTGGGATAAGAAGCTGATTAACCCTAATTTCTAATTTGCCCCTGACTTGACCCCAGTGGCTTTTCTGCCTTAGAGCTAGCCCATCATAGATGCAACCCTCTAAAGTTATGAGCCAAAATCAAGCTCTGCTCCTCCAATTGGGAGCATCAATTATTTTGTCCCAGCCACAGGAAAGTGACTAATGGTGAACAGAAAGTGTTCTCCTGGAGTGACCACTACGTTTCTTGTCTGAGATGAGGTGCACAAAGCTGCATTTCTCAATTTGTGTGCCTTGCAGGAGCCTTTAATATGCTAGCAAAAAGAATAGCAACAACAGTACAGCCATGCGTGGATCAAAGGCATGGACACATTCTAAGAAAGGTACAAATAGGCAGTTTGTTCACTGTAGGATCATTCCAGAGTGTACTCACATAGACTGACATAGTAGAGCAGGTTACACACCTGGGCTTCACGGTACACGTACAATAGAGCCTGATGCTTCTGGGTTAACCACGTTGGGCCCTAATGAATGAAACGCCCTGAGAGTAAATCAAATGAGGGAATGATACAATCAAGAGACACAGGAATTGTAGGATGCGTGAGGACACTGCTGTCTCATTGTGTTTCACGTTAGTAAATTTTATAAATAGGAAGAATATACTTTAGGTGATCATAAAATGTATAGTACAGCACAGAAAGCCCAAGCATGGACCCTCATCAGCACCGTCAACTGTTACGGACTGTGCATAGTTGCAGGTGCTGCAGTGTTTGACTAGCAGTGCAGTGAACCGGCTTACAGTAACAGCGTGATTGATGCACTGTGCTATGGCATTTGTCATGGCTGCATCGCTAGGTGACAGGAACTTGTCAGCTTCCTTGTGGTCTCATGGGTCCACCATACCACGTGTGAAGCATCTTTATGTGGGACAAGACTGGTATTAGGAACAGATATGCGCTCCACTTACTCTGTGGGAAAATAGAAGGAAGCCAACTCCCGGAGAAAATGGCCCTGAGTGTGAAAATAGTGTGTGAGAAAGTTCACGAACACAGAACGCAGCCGTGTGGCTCATGCAGCGAGAGGCTCCAAGTTCAGGGACGGAAGCCAAGGACACCGTGAGAAGCGGCCAGATGGGAAGCTGCGTACCTGCTCGCTATACGTTATCTCAGGTTTCCATAGCAACTATTTCATACTTATTTCAAAGTTGAAAACATTTCATCATTCAAGATGCTACTAAGAAAAAAGAAAAAGAATCAAAAGGTGGAAGAAATAATTGCAAATATATATTTGATAACAGTATTACATCCAGGATACATTAAAAAAAAAACCTCTTTCAAATCAATGGTAGCTTCCAAATCAAGTAAATAGCTTGATTTAAAAAGGATAAAAATATTTACTGTCATAGTTGCTTTTCTCTTGCTGAGACAAAAATACCCAACACCCACAGGTTAGAGGAGAAAAGGTTTATTTAGCTCACAGTTTACAGATGTTTCTTTCCATGATTGGCTCGTTCCGAGGCAGGTGGCACAGCAGCCGTTGCAGAGGAGAAACACTTCCTGGTGGGAAGCAGGTAGCGAAGCAGCAAGGGACCACCACAGCTCCTTCTGACCCTTGCATCTCATCCAGGCTGCACACCCTTAGGGAAGCAGCTCTCACAGCCGTAACCCAAGGCCCTTGCTCTTAGCACTGCGCCAGGAATCGATCCCAGCATCACACACTCTAGATCCAGCCACCTCTGGAAAAGCCCCACCTATGACAGAAACAGGCTTTGAGAGGACATCGAGACACAAGCTGCAACAAATAGGGAGCTTGCCAAAGAAGACAGATAGCTAAAAATGAAATGAATGCATTTAGATATCTTTAGTCAATAGGAAAACATAAACTACTATAGCAAAAACAATACACATTACACAGGTATCATTACACAGATCTAAAATATAAATCCTAGTACTATTTTTTGTAAATATGTGGGACACCTGGAAGTTTCACACATTGCTAGTGGGTGTGCAATGCTACAGCTACGTTGGACTATGCTTATATATATATATATATATATATATATATATATATATATATATTTGCCACATGATCAAATATCCTTTCTCTTAAAGCCTTGGTAAAGACATGAAGAAAACTTAGAGTAAGAGTTTGCACAAATTGGTTTTTGAATGTCTGTGGCAGCTTTATCCACAGGAATTACACTTGGGAGATGCAGATTAGCATCGCTACTGTAACAGCATTATTAATACATGAATCACAGTAGATAAAAGTGATGGGTGCTGTACCATTTTTACATGGCAAAACATGCTCATAAATATTGAGTAACCAACCCACTGTCATCACACATCTAGTGAAGAGCACAATACCATTCAGCACTCCCAGCGTGTCGTCACCATGCGCTAATGCACCCAGTGAATGAGTAAGGAACGAATATGGCATGAAGGGTCCCATCAATCCTGTGAGATGCTTTGTGGACTCAGGATTGTGTGGTCATGCTGGCTGGGGAGCACTTTGAGCCTAGAGTACTGCTATTAACTAATAACACAAGTACAAACCCCCAAGAGGGAAATTACATTTGTGTGAATTATGATGGTGTAGCGTAAGGTTGAATCTTTTTTTATGCTAAAAGTACTACTAAAATGTAATAGAAATACCAGGAAGGCAAAGATTTTTTCCAATGTCTGTCTCTGAGGAAAATGGTCATTTAAGACATTATCAGCTTCAAGTAACAGAAGATCCAAGTAAATAAAAAGCCTTACTAATACACATCGAGAATTACAGGGGTAGCACAATTCCTCTGTTGATTAATTCAGTGTATCAGAGAGCTCAGGGATGGAAACTTTTTTCTCTTTTGCTTGTTTTCCATCTTCAGTAGCTGACTTGTCCCCACCATGGCCAGCATAGTCCCAGGCAGCCGGACAGGCTATGACTGCTTTTTAAAACCTGAGACTGAACATTCAGTGCTCCTCTGGGCTCTCAGCCATGAGTGGTTGTCAGAAAGAGACAGCGAGCAACATTACTAAGAAAACATCGCGTAGGCTCCATTAGGAAAATGATGCTTCCTGCTGAAAAGCATTTCACACGTTTTGTGAGCTCACCACCACCTGTGACTGGGATAGGGCGGAGGTGAACACAGGCCGAGTGCTCTAAGGCTGAAAGATCTGCAACTGTCAGAAAAAGGGGGCAGATTGTGTCAGCGTGACATGCTGGAGGGAAGCCAAGCCTCTGTAAAGACTGCTCTTCCAGCAAAAGGTGAGGCAGCACACTCTGGTGACAACCAGTTTAGAAGCAGCCATCTCTGTTTGGAAACTGTGCTGATACAGATACCCAGGCCAAGAACACTGCAGGACCAGAGAAGACACAGGGACTGCGGGACCTGGCCGTCAGTTCTCCACTAGATCACACTGCAGATGTCACAGGCGGCCACAAACAGGCAGGTGCAGGTTGTGCATCCAGCCGGCTCTCAGCTGCCCCATTTCTCCGAACAGATTTTATTGGTACATTTTAGGTACATGCAATGATCACGTTATCGTGAGGAATCTGTACCTGTGTGTACCATGATTTGACTCTTTTTTTCTCATTCACCTACCCTCCCTTTAACCCCCTTTCCCCTCTCCTCTTACAAAAGCTTTGTTTTCATCTTTTCTCATTAAAAAAAAATTGCCCTCTTTACTTTCCCCCTCACCCCCTGGGACATTTCTTCCTATTTCACAATACCTAATAAGCCTTCTGGTCCTTATTTCCACCTTCAGTCATTTACACCAGAGAAACAATGTGAAATCTACACATCTGTGTCCAATTTACTTCACTTCCGAGCAGGGTGTCAGCGTGCATCCATTTACCTAAATATGCCTCAGTATTATCTCTGTATGACAGAGTAGCACTTCATTGTATAAAAATACACGTCTTCTTTATCCATGTGCCAGTTGATGGACATTTAGACCACTTGGCGATTACAAGCTGCACCACCGTAAACATTCGTGTGCATATATTGTCTTTTTTTTTTTTTTTGAGACAGGGTCTCACTATGCAGTTCAGGCTGGCCTCAAGCTCACTTTGTAGCTCAGGCTGGTCTCGAACTCACAACAATCCTCCTGCCTCAGCCTCCCGAGTGCTGGGATTACAGGCATGCGCCACCACGCCCGGCTCGTGTGCATATATTGTTGCAGTGTGATGCTCTTCATTCTTTCAGGAAGATACCATGAAGGAGAATAGCTGGTCAAATATCCTACTTTTATTTTCACACCTGTCTTTTTTTTTTTTTAAATGAATTTAGGACAGGGTCTGCAGGGTGTACAGGGTCTCGCTATGCAGATCGGACTCGTAGTGATTCTCCTGTTTTTCAGCCTCCCAAGCACTGCGATTACAAGTGTGGGCCACATGCCCATTCTCAATCACTGTCTCAGCGTGCCCCAGGGGCGGGGCCAGCACAGCACGCGGGGTATCAGACCCCAGCCCTGGTGCTGTCCCAGACTAAAGCAGGTGCTTTAGTCTGCTGAGCTATCTGGCTGGCCTTTATTTTTACATCTGGAGGATCAAGCATTTCAGAGTTCATTATTTAGAGGCTTATGGAGTAGGCGAGACCTACTTCTATTTCAGATTCATTGTAAGATTTCAAAATGAGCACAATTTAAGATTCTGTCCTATTGGGCTTCATTTCTGAATTAAAAAGCATTTAGTAAATTGTAAACTCCAGATATTAGGAAGCATGTTGAAGCAAATCCTTGGCATACTCTTTAGAAGAAATTAAAACACACAAAAAAAAAGTACACTAGGGTTTTTTAAAAAGAAAAAGTAAAGGAAAGTAAATGTAGGATAATTTAAATAACAGGAAACAAAAAAGTGACCAGAAGGTATCTCTGGTGTAAAATTTCTGATATGTTAAGTCTGCTTTTTGATAGCATCAGAACTGCGGCAGAGCTGATAGAATCTCAGTGCAGTCACAACAACTCAGTGGTACAGCAGGGCAAGACACCATCGCATGGTGTAGTCTACCCTGGAAGACCCTCATGTAGCAGCCTCATGGAAGGATCCAGAACTAATAGTGTGAGTTTCAAGATTTAAGGAAGGAAATGTCAGTGAAAGTGTTCACCTTCCAGCTTTCGCAACTTAATGGGAAAATATTTCTATGTTAAACAGCAAAGTTTTCAGAAACAAAATGGGGCAAACAGGAAAATGATGGCAGAGAGCAGTTTCCTAGGGCCACATGAAGCCGAAGACCTAGAAGGGGAAGGCAGGCAGCAGGAGGTGGGCGGAGGGGTCCCGCCAGTGCGGGGCGAGCAGCCACTCTGCTTAGTGCTTTCACACAGCGAATCATTTAACCAGCAAGGTACAATCTCAAAGCCCCATCAGGTAGCATCCGGTCCTACAAAACAGAATTTACGTTTCAGGCTAAATGCAATACCAAATTCATGAGGAGGCAGCTCAGTGTCTACCGAGAGACAGATGTGAGAAGGAGGACCGTGGCTCATCTTAGAGCGACTCATGATGACCAATTCTGGACCAAGAATGGCAGAGACGGGGTGGATGCATTGAGAACCTAGGGAAGGAGCGTATTGAGTCTTGCTCAAAAGCATACATGCGGTGAGGGGATTTGTTTTTCCTAACCTTGATGTTATAAGTAGAGGATCTATAACTTCTTTTTTTTCTTTTGCCATCTCCCCGGCCCGAGGATCTGTAACTTCTTATTCCACCAACTCTTCTCTTTCTGTCCAAGGAAAAGAGAAGCTTGAGAAACTTAAAGTGCCTGCCTCAACCCCTTCCTCCTTTCTCCTTGGGAATGTGCCACTTTACAGATATCACACATGCCACCCTGCCCCTCCGTGACACAAACAGGGGACATCTGTGTGCCTAGTGCCACCAGGGCTGACCACGGAGCTACATCTCATCCAGAGAGGCATCTAGGAGGTCCACCATTGCTACGTGCATGTACATATCCTCCAAGTCCTACTGACTTTAAGCAAAAAAACATAGGTGACATTTTACTGTCACTTGCCTGACTCCTGCACCTGCTGTCAGTAGCTTACAAGCGCAGGGAAGTGAGACAGAAGCTATGTATCCTGAAGGAGCAGTGTCAGGAGTGAGGAAGGCCAGACCGTGGACTGCTCCGCAGGTAACACGATGTAGCAGCTTTAAACTCACTTGGTGGACACTTGGGCTGTTTCTGCTCCTTTGGGTGCTGTGAGTGGTGCTCTCGTAAATGTGAAGTGGACATCTCACATGCATGTCACACCGGAGTGAAACTAGAAAAGGACAGTAAAAACATACTTAGAGGCAAAAGCCAGGCTGAGCCTGGGACAGCTCCAGGGACCACAGTGACTTGTGCCCTGCACCCCTGCCTTCATGGAAGCCAGACTGAAATGTGTCCGCCTCCATCATAGGGGGCTGTGCTGAGCTGCAGTTTCCCCTGCCACTCACACACCCATGTGGAGCCCTGCTGAGTCCCGCACAGCTTCAGATGCCTGCGTAAGCCCGACTCCACCGCCCACCTTTGCTAGAGCCTTGCTCACCCATGGCCTGAGCCACCTACCACTGTGGTGAGGTGGAGCTGAGCTCTGGTGAACTGTGTGAGCAATGAAAATATGGAAACAAAGGTGCGAAAGCCAACCTCTGATATCCAGTCCACCCAGAACAAGTGCAGGAGGCAAGGATATAGAAGCTGAAAGTCC
Source organism: Ctenomys sociabilis (assembly GCA_004027165.1). NCBI lineage: Eukaryota > Metazoa > Chordata > Mammalia > Rodentia > Ctenomyidae > Ctenomys > Ctenomys sociabilis. The sequence goes on from PVKA01011884.1 coordinate 58,483, forward strand.
ACATCTGAAATATATGAAATGATAGCAACTGAGGTAAACAACTCCATCAGGCTACCGAAGAAATCAAATCACAAATAATCTCTCAGGTAAAAAAAAAGAAAAAGAAATGATAATCATGAACAAAATGCTCAGAACATCTAAAGAACATGTAGATTAAAAAAAAATAGAGACACAAGATGTCCATCACATGAGGAATGGTTGAAAAAGATGTGGCATTTCTATATATTGGAGTATTATGCAGCTATTAAGAATGATAAGCTTGAAGCATTTATATTGAAGTGGATGCCACTTGAACACATACTCAAAAGTGAAATAAACCAGACACACAAGTGTAACTATTGTATAGTCTCCCTAGTATAAGAAGTGAAAAGCAGAAATACAAATAGAAATGTACAACAACAACTAAAAACAATTGAGTCAGATAAGGCAAAGTGAATGGCATATGCTGCAGGATACTAATCAGCTTTTCTTCTGGATGGTTAACAACCTAAGTTCACAGATCAAAATCGGAGAAATAGAAGAGCCCCAAGGCCAGCCAACATTTTGGCCCTAGCCTTTCAAGGTTGGTGAAGACTTGGGGCATAGGAGAACCTGTACTGCGACATCATGAAACTCAGTTGAGCTCCAAATTTTCTGAACAAGGAGATTATGGAGCCACAGAAGAAAGAGATCGAAGTTCTATAGTGTGCCTGGGGAGAGTCACATGGAAAGAAAACTTTCTCTCAGGCTCTCACAGAGAGCAAACTGGTCAAGCATTGGCTGTGACTCATCCACATGGATGACACAGACAAAGGATCTACAGAATAAGGTATAGGACTACAAGATAAACTCTGAATTGGACTTCACTGACCTCATAAGAAACATAAAGCACATGTTTTGGTATACAGGTCTTGCTCTATCTAGGTCTTAACTGTCCAGCAGAAAAGTACAAAAATGAGGTATACAATGTGGGGCCATAATAATAAGTTGAGC